>VOMN01008567.1:0-15695 GCA_014899125.1 Orchestia grillus
AACAAAAACGTGTCCAAGAAAAAGAGATGGTCCCCTTAATATTCCTTGCTCACTGCGCAGGCAGTGCATTTCACAGATGAATTAATCAATGAATTAGTGTGGCTGCCCCGGGGTCGAAGCACTCTTGTGACGCAGTGCGTGCACACCCACAGCGGTTGTGAGCCACTAATAGAGGCGTCTGGTCGGAGCCTTGTTCTCTGACCTGTTTCCAGATCCTTAGTTGTAATGCCTCAAATACAATTATTTTTACACTTTTAAGGCAATAAAATTGAGTTTTTAATGATATGGTTGCAGATTTTAATGATATGGTTGCAGTCAGTCAATTTCACTCTCTAGAAAGCCTTAAAATAATGAATCAATCATTTAAAGATTAGTGTACAAGTAGTACACGTGCCCCGTCCAAGATGTGATTTTCTATGTTTATTCTCGAAACTAGTAGACGTGCCCCGCCAAAAATGGTGGGACAAATGATGTTAATTTCTTAAAACTGCTTTCTCTGACCGTCTCGCTGATTAGTTTGAAATATAGACCCAAGAGTTTTCTTCTATCTATCTAAGTCCTTCAGAGAGTCACAAAGAGACGGATGGACGGACCAAGCAAGCAGCACTGGGCTATTATTATATGGTAAGATAGATGGCATTTTCCCTGAGAAACATGTTATTAGTCACTCCTTAGAGTTTCCATTTTAAAATCAATATGCAATAATCACACAATGTTAACCAAAATACGGTCATATCGTATTCTATGAAATAAACATTAAATTTCCTTTAGATCACAATAATTTACGATGCGATACTAAATTTCGTACCCAAGCCACGCGGCTTACAGTAATATTCCCTCGTGAAATACTGATAAGGAGGACCGAGAGATGAAGCAACTGACCAACCAACTGGCAACCAAGCAGTCGAGCAACTAACCAACCCAGCAGTCGAGCAGCCAACCAAACCAGCAACCAAGCAATCGAACAACCAACTAACCCAGCGTCCAACAAACTATCATTATGTGATATAATTATCCAACAATTGAGGCGTAAACGCAACATCATTATTTGTTATTTAATTTTTTTTTGTGGTATTTTAGCAGGATTATTTATATTATATTTACCTGGATATACATGAGTACACAAACGAGTACGCCAAAATTCATCAATTATGTAACGGGTCTTCCATTTTGTTCGTTCAATGCCAGGTGATTAACTTATTTCTTCCCAGTCAAGTGAGCTAATTTATTTCTTCACAGTCAGGTGAGGCAATTTTTTTTTCACAGTCAAGTCAGTCAATATGTTTCTTCAGTCAGGTCAGCCAATTTGTTTCTTCACAGTCAGGTCAGTCAATTTGTTTCGTCACAGTTAGTTCAATCAATGTGTTTCTTCACAGTTAGTTCAGTCAATTTGTTTCTTCACAGTTAGTTCAGTCAATTTGTTTCTTCACAGTCAGGTCAGTCAATTTGTTTCTTCACAGTCAGGTCAGTCTATTTGTTTCTTCACAGTCAGGTCACTTAGTTTCACTCTTTAGAAAGCTCATACATCCACGACTTTCAAGTTCGCTGTGGACCATCAGTATAATTAATATTACTACTGAAGGATACAGCAGAATATGGACTATCAGTATAATTAGTATTACTACTGAAACATAAAGAAAAATAAGGACCATCAGTATAATTAGTATTAATACTGAAGCATACTGAAAAATAAGGACCATCAGTATAATTAGTTTTACTACTGAAACATACATAAGAACATGGACCATCAGTGTAAATAATACTACTCAAGGACTTAGAGCATATTCACTCACCAGGTGTGACGATGATCCTTCGTTGATCGAAAAAGACGGTGTTCGCTGGGTACCTAAATTGATTTATTGTATCACATCAAGCACCTATGGGAAAAACAATGTTCGCGTAGTTTAGATGTCCGACAAAAATTCATCTGTAAATTTCAGTCACTTGCCATTCGAAAGTATAACTACTAGAATTTTCCAGGGTTCCATATTCAATGAGGCATTTATCTGTCGCAGCACACACGTGAGTTTTCACATCCCTTCCTTTGTGAGGAAATTAAATTCGATAAAAATAACACTTTAGAATGTTTAAGTCGCTGCAAACAAAAAAAAACACCTTCCCCTGCTCTCGCCGTGTGACCCATTTTGTTGCTCAAATTCAACTAGAGGATTGATCAGTAGTTGAAAATTGAATTTTAAAATTGTGAAGCACATATTCACAACAGGGACTCAGATGTGAGCGAACAAAATCAATTTTTTTTACACATAGCGAGAGGATTTGAACCGACAATGGAGTTGCACAAAACAATTTTGATCATAGTAATTTTTAAAAGCACGCAAAAGTGCGCAGTTCTTAGGTTTTTTAAAACAAATGCACTTAGCAGTCATGTTCCCACAGCTCTATGGCACTAAATTACGCATACGAAGACCGTGAAAACCTTCGTTCTGTGCCCCCAGTAGTGCAGCACAGTGACAGTCCAAAACTCGTAAAGATTTACTTGGTTTATGAAACTTTGAGCAACATTTCCAGTCATGAATGGGTTTGAAGCCTTCGTCTAACGCGAAGTTCCCGAATATTGCGTCCGTAAGTTACTTCTTTAGAGGCGTTCAAGCACACAAATAGTGTAACAACCCGTGCTGGAAAACTACACGACTTCACAGCATCGTTGCATACATCGTAGGGCGCGAACTCTCGTCCAAAAATTCCTCCTTTTTAAACTGCGAGAAAAGTGCCGAGAAAATAAAAAAATTGCTTGATATCTGGTGCCCGTTTGTTTGAGAATTGCACCAACTCGGCTGGGCTTGTTTTGAGGCACGTTTGGGCCAAGCATCAACTGTTTGCCATCAACGCTTGCAACATGGCTGTTGATGGCAGTGAACTTTAACAGCGGAATTGTAAAGGGACGCGAGACTGCTGGGTTTGCTCATTGGAAACACAAAAATCTCACGAATCATAATTTGTAAGCTGACTAAATATAGCACGGTAATAAATTTCCTATCTACACTATCGCTGAATTACAAACTACATCCTCGATGATAATTGAGGCTCAACCAGAAATAAAGCTTTTGTAAGTTAAATGCCTTGAAATTAATGCACGAAAAAGTGAACAAATATTAGAAAGGGGCTCCGAAGAAACATTTTTTTTAACTGTCATTCAGCTCACAATGAATAGGAGTCATTGTTTGCGAAGTCCAAAAAAATTTCTTCACTAGCAAAACGACCTAGCTGAAACAGAAAGATAAATTAGAAAAAAATTAAAAAGTTCTTTAAGTACTGAAGTAATTTAGGAAAAAATGTATAGCAGAGATAACTGCAGGTCACGGTAGAGAAAAAAATACAATCCGCTGCATTATTTTGAAATGACCAGGTTCAACATTCGAAATCGTCACATCAGTCCGTCAAATTCATATTAAGGTTAAAATTTACCTCACTTATCTAACGTATCAAACCACTCAGTCAAAGTACAAGTTACATTCGAAATACAAAACTCACCACTCGAATAATATTTAGCGTAGAGATTAAGAGATTTCCATAATAAGACAAAATTCCAAAGCGAGAAAGTTCTGTGAACACCGAATGCCTCAAGTGGGACAGCTTATTTAGCCCTAGGATAATGAAAAAGCTAATTCATTATTCTGAATTTTAAACGTTGGAAAGAGACTTCTTAACAATAGCAGGCAACACTCGAGGTATCACAATTCCACATCAGGTTCGAGACTCCATTACGAGACACACATAAATGAACTGAATAAATCAATATACTTGTACACGCTCACCGCTGGAATGTCGACGCCTATTGCTAGCTCACACATTGCTTTGAAAGCAGCACATTTTGGATCATTGAAGTTCTACAGAATAACTGCCCGATAAGGAGCTGACTGCTTAAGAGAACTACGGAAACACGAGCACCTGAAAAAGTTCAGTGTGCCCTGAGACGCACGATCTTCACGAACACGCAAGCACGACTGCAACTGAAACCAATCACGTAGTAGGCTTTGCAATAACAAGGCAGGACATTGAAAATTCAAATGAAAACTGTTTTTCGTTTCTGTATACGTATTGAGATAAAACAAGGTGCCCTTATGTTCAATTTTGCTTCGTTTTACACGCAGAGGAAGCGCACGAGCGTCGAAGCACGGCTACGACACGTATGACCGTCGACGCCCGTTTCGCGAGGGTCGTAGTTGGTGCCTGAGGTCTGCCCCTTCAAAGTATCGATCAGCAGGCAAGCAGCGCTCCCACGGCTTCCCTTATCGCGACAACTCACTGCAGCTATTAACACAGTTATCAATTGCACCGATAATTTGTCTATAACCTCACGCACGTCTAGGCAAGTGGCTTCGAGGTACGCGTACCAGTACGGCTACCGCGATGTTGGTTGCACGGCGACTGAAGCTGTAGCTACACATTCAAGTCTGGATGATTACCGGCCAGCCGCGGCCCCCTCCCTCGGAAGCAAACCAAGGTGGGGTGGGAGGTGTGTCATCCTCCCCTCCAGCCCACCCTTGCCAACGCTGACTTCCATACTTTGCCCTCGTCATCAAATCTAGGTCTTATCTCTTGCTTACATCATAACTTCGCTCGTAAATTGCAGCGCGAGAAGCCCAAGTCGTCTGACTTGAATTTATTAAAACGTACATTTTTTGTAGCCATACTCAGGGAAAATTTCGGGTGCGCTTAATACGAAAGCTTTTGATAGAGAGAGGTACATTTTTTATTCATAATCTGATGTAAAATAATTCTTAACTATTGTGTTTGATTAATCGATACGATCATTAGAATGGCAATAGGCTTTCATAAAGACTACCTAGACTTTAAAATTCATTAAGTCTACACAGACTCTCCTTCGTCAATAAAAAATACCCCTTAAAACATTGTGCTTTAAAAACGCGTCGAGACGCGACCCCATTTTATGGTAAACGAATAGGCTTCAGGGACGATCCTCTGCATATCTATCCTGAATCTCTGTCCTTGAAATCTCCAGTTTGTTCACTATCGCGGTCCCGACAGCGGTGTGTCCGAGGACCTGATTTCGAGGAAGACGTCTAAGAATTCGAGTCTCGCTTAAATCTCAAGCCTCACCAAGAATTGAGACGATAAAAGGGAAAGTGAGACCAACGCCGCGGATAGTTTGTGAATTGTAGCCTCGGCTGTCAAAGATGTGGGTGTACGAACTCCGAACTTGTCTCTGAACGAAATTTTTCATGATTTTGTACATCTTTGCAACTAAAGACAAAGTTGCCGACGTATGATATCCAACAGCCATTAAAATTGTTTCCTCACGAACAATTTAATGGATATAGGCATCGATTCATGAATATTAAATGCACGTAAGAGTTGTCATTATTGTTACTAAACAGCACTGATCGAACGAGTAGAAAGATTTTAGTGAGAATGGATGTAGTGCGTACACATAGACACGCTCTACATTTGATTGATAAGGAGAGTAAAAAATCAGAAACATGCTAGGTCTGACGTATTTCTTTCAACTACAATGCAACAATGAGTTTTCAATTTGATAAGAAAGTAAATTTCATGTATATTCTACGCAGCAAATAGTCCACAATTGGAGCGCTGGCCATAGCGAGAGCAGCTCGTGCCCCACGAGTGTGTTAAAGACACCAAATAAAATTTTCAGGAGAATTATGGAGAACCGAATCTTTTTTCAAAACTCCACAGAACTGCAGAATCATGTCAATCATAATTTGAAGAGCTAGTTTTAGGTTAAGTTGGAGCCTCATCTTTAGATTTCGATCAGCATTTTTTACGGCAATTGCATTGCAAATCGATTTTTGAGTATATGATAACAGGACTACATTTTTAAAGATAATACAAGCTCTCCATTCTTACCCATTCATCGAATGCATCGAAAAACACAAGATTGGCCGAGAAGAAATTCTGTAATTGTCGATCAATTTTTGAACGAATGCGATAGTCATCTAATAAATTTATCATCGAGGACTTTGAACATGAACAAGGAAACCATTTTTTTGGATTAGTTTCATTACGAGCAAAATTTTCATTTAAATAAATGAGAAAATATTCTCCAGACCGCATAACATTTCATTTAAAATGTATATGGGCGACATTTCATCCACCCACTCACATATGTAATGCTAGAGATATGAACCTAGAAATAATAAATAATCATTCAGAAGAAAAAAACTAATTTTTTTTCATTTTCTCAAATGTGCATCACAGAACAATGGCATTGAAACACAATTTCAATGCATACATCCATATATCAATAATGACGAAAATTATCACGAATACGCGTACAGTTAAAGAAAGATACGGATCGCACAGCCAAGTTACAACACAGACCATGTATTGTGGTAGTAGCATGCGAATCAGGGCAGAGTCACAAGAAGCAGACAATGACATCCTGGGATTTAGCTGTTCAGAATGTGGACGGTATGGAGATCGCACTTCCGGTGCGGTGGCTGATGTGCAAGGAGACTCCGTTGTTATGACAACAGCTGATCAATGAAAGGGAGGCGCTACAACCGATGTGTACTCTACCCCTACTCTCCCGCCCCCATTCATTGTAAATCCATTCATAGAAAACTAACGCGTCAAAGAAAATTGTAAGTGGACGACAGACTCGTGTATAGGTAGTACCATCTGCATTCTGTTTCCTTTGAGCCGAAGTAAATATCACAGAAAGAAAAAAGTTAGTGAAGCAGACCAGATGGATTATTTGAAAGAAAAAAATCATGATTACTGAAAGAAACGTGATCGTCATGAAATATCTAAGGGAAAGGGAAAATTTGAATAAAGGAATTTTCGTTGCGAATATGTTTGGAGAAAAAATAACAAAGAGGAATGAAAGAAACAGCTTGCGAAGTCATTAAATCCATGGTTGAATTTTACCATCCTTAACATTCCGAAGGTGTTCCACCTGCTGAGCAAGAGCTCGAAAGCATGAAAGAATGACAAATGGAATAAATGTACAAGCGCGTATCAAGGTGTACTTAATGAAAAAATCAAAATTGCTAACAAACTTCAAGAAATTATAGAATTGATGATTTCATTAAATGTACGTTTTTTTCATTGAATAATCGAAACGGATATCGATTTAAATATGTGAAACACTTGTCATATATCACATTTAGCTTATCAATTGAAAACGGATCTGACAAAATTTTAATTAACTTCCAGGAAATAAAAGTTTTCCTCCTATATTGAATTGACATGAACTTGCAGAGCAACACTGCACTCACGCATTTCAAGTCCCAGCATTGACAGCGCGATCGCCACCGCAATCCTGCAGCCAACGTTCACAGGCGTTACCGCAACACTACAGCCAACGTTCACAGGCGTTACCGCAATCCTGCAGCCAACGTTCACAGGCGTTACCACAACACTACAGCCAACTTTCACAGACGTTACCGCAACACTACAGCCAACGCTCACAGACGTTACCGCAATCCTGCAGCCAACTTTCACAGATGTTACCGCAACACTACAGCTAACTTTCACAGACGTTACCGCAACACTACAGTCAATTTTCACAGGCGTTGACGCAACACTACAGCCAACTTTCACAGACGTCACTGCAATACTACAGCCAACTTTCACAGACGTTACCGCAATACGAAAATTATTCACATTACTTGACATCTCCCTAAGCAAGGACGAGTTAACTCGCTATTACAACTCGGATTTGCCGTCTCCGGACTAGTGAACTCGTCTAATGTTCGTTTCTTTTGAAACAAAAATTAAAGTTGAATGAGTTCACCCGTCCTTCCTTGACCTCTCTCGACACAAACTCACCATCGCCGAGTGTACTCACGCATCTCGAGCAAATAAAGTCGTCACGAAATTGGACACATTCAGTAGGAAACAACCCGAGAAGGGGTTAAAGTCGATACTTTGGGAACATTAAAAACATGTGTAAATAAATTTGATATATTAGCCTTCAAAAAATTATCCCCAGAATTCTCGTCCCCGTGGTTCTTCCATTCACACTGTCACTGTCATTTACGCACTCCGTGTGAATGCATTGTCGGCCTTCTCGGGATAGTTTGTTATGGGACTAAAGGACGCTCCTCAGGCGCCTGTCAGGGTCTGGTGTGCACAGCTCCCCGCCGCGCAGGCCTGAGGAGGCGCTTTGCCGCCTCCGCAAGAACTTTTTCAAGCTATAGGCGTCCGCGGAACTGAATTCAGTCTTCACTTTCACCGAGACGATTCGAACAAGTGGAAGGGGACCTGAACAAGTGAAGCAACGTTCAGGTCGGTGAGCATTAATTAGGGTTGTGATAGAAGTGAACAGTGCGTAACCATGTGCGGAGAAAATGTTTAGTAAATATTGCGCAATGATACTCGCAATATTGAGAAGCGACGACGAGGAAAATTAATGGAAATTAAAAATAACGGATAGCATCTTGCAGTGATGATGGCAAGCCCTAAAAAATTAACGGTGTGCCGTAGCCAATGAAGAATGGTGTAAAATGTTCACTGAATTTTCATGTGATCTACAGAACGGTAAAGCTATTTCGTCTGCAAAGGGAAACATAATTCAAGACTGCATAATTCAGCTGAAGTAACATTACGATATTAAAACCAATAAGTAGGGTTTAGCTAATAGCATGAATCTCCCCGCGAGGATATCATGTATAAGATAACCTTTCATGTCTGTGGTCCCTTCGACTTTAGGACAATCCGTCTTTTTTCAAGGCGACCATTTTCTGCTTGAACGACAGCCGAGCGGTGCCTCGCTCGAGCTGCAGAAAATATTGGAGGTTCACTCATGAGAGAGGCCGATAGCACAAGAAGATATTGACTTTATCGCTAGATCGATCCCAGGGCCACCGAATTTCCGACGGTCGTCATGAAACGCTCGAGGTTTTTGAAGGTAGTGGCGCTGCAAAATGTTTTTGCTGGGCACATTGAGTTTTTTCTCTCGATGTAAGGGGCTGTTGATAGAAAAACATTTTCACGATAACTTATTACGAACGAGTGTAACTGTTGACTCAATGTAATCGGAAGTTACTACTCGAATGCAATGTTTATTTTCAAATGATTGACAGGAAATTAAAAAACCTGTTGGGGACAGCACACGCATTAATTTCACTTTTCACATTTTGCCGATTCATAGTAAATTTAGAGGTAACTTTTCAAAATCAAAATTTAACATTGGGTTATGAGGATCGCTTGAGCTTGAAGAAAATGTAGTGTTTCGAAATTTGCTTCACTGCAAGCTTGACATTTTAACGCTCGGGAAAAAATCTTAGGTCACCCAAGAATTTGCCCTCTCCATTCATGTTCGTTATCACGTTCTGTTGGGTCACTCATGTTTTAGTGAAAAAGTCCACAGTACGTTAGAGGAATTAATTTTAATTTCAGCTTTTCGACCTCTTTAATCTGGACGTCAGTGGAGTTGGGAACTAAGACGTCAGTGGAGTTGGAGACTAAGGCGTCAGTGGAGTTGGAGACTAAGGCGTCAGTGGAGTAGGGTCGCATATCCCAAAATCACTGCAGAAGAAGTTGAACATTGTAACATTACTGGAATATAAGTCGGACATTCCAAGATCAGTGGAGCAGGAATGAAACATCGTAATATTACTGGAGTAAAAGTCGAACACCTAAAGATCAGTGAAGAAAGCGTGGGACATCCAAACATCAGTAGAGTAAGACATCCAAACATCAGTGGAGTAAGAGTGGGACATCCAAACATCAGTGGAGTAAGAGTGGGACATCCAAACATCAGTGGGTAAGAGTGGGACATCCAAACATCAGTGGGTAAGAGTGGGACATCCAAACATCAGTGGAGTAAGAGTGCGACATCCAAACATCAGTGGAGTAAGAGTGGGACATCCAAACATCAGTGGTGTAAGAGTGGGACATCCAAACATCAGTGGTGTAAGAGTGGGACATCCAAACATCAGTGGTGTAAGAGTNCACAGAGTAGTTGCAGTGCACAGAGTAGTTGCAGTACACAGAGTAGTTGCAGTCCACAGAGTAGTTGCAATGCCCCAGTTCTCAGAGCTGTTGCAGTCATTACATAACCGAGTTAATGAAAACATTCCGGTTGGAGTTTTGCTGCCTCCTAAGTGAATGCATGCCTGAGGAAAAGTCACGCTCAGTTTATTGCTCCAAAGCATTCAGACCTGTGAAGGCTTTTTCAGACCTGTGAAGGCTTTTTCAGATCTGTGAAGGCTTCTTGAGAGTAATGGATGGCACGAATTGTTTAGCAAACGAAACTGGAATAATTTGCACCCCTGAAAGCGTATTTCGTGTATTCAGCTTCGCATATTTGCTTACATCTCATTAACCTCGCACAGTGCTTCTAAGTGAGCTCAATTGTGAGGTCAATTGTGAGGTCAATTCAGAAATACTGTCGAGGAAGTAACAATCAGCATTAACAGGGTTCCCGCATCGATATGGTATACTTTTAATGCCACACAATTACATGCAATGATCGAAATCATATTGGATATAGGACGATTTCTAGGAAATCTAAGTGCACAGAAATAAGTGCACAGATCGAATCTAAGTGCACAGATCGATTCACTAAGATCGAAATCTTAGTGAATTCTTCATTGAACAGCTGTGAGAAATTCACTGCAGGGAAAAATCTCCATTATCAGTCGTGCACAACTCTCAAAGAAAAAAATTATTCCCTGATTAATTCTGAAGAACTCCTAATTGGAAAAGTCCCTCATCGATTGCACCACAAAATGCGTCAGCGGGAGTACCAACCGAACATTCTTCCTGTTCACAACAGATTGTAATGAGCTCACGAGAACAAGGTCAGCGAGTCGCTTCCACCTGCCTCACACGCGCTCACTGGCAGCTCCTCAATGCCTGCTCCTCAATGCCAGCCTTGTCCTCCTGGGCCGTTGACACGTGTGCGGCTGGCACGAGTGTTAGTCCTCCACTCACACAAGCACACATACATACATGCATATGTACATATATACATACACATACATATATACAGACCCGCACGTATACTTACATGCACACACACAAATAAATACAATGCCCTTCGAGCTAGACATATCGATGTGCCCTTTTGGCGCTACGGTTTGTTCAGTGATAATACTAAGGAAAATTCTGAAGTGGCTACGCAATTACATTTTGAAGTGGCTTTTAACCCAGTATTTCGAGAGCTTTGGCCTCGCCTCCCACCTACCCGGCGAGACACAACCTGTTAGGAAGTGTGGGATAACATCATCAGCAAAATCGATGAACTGGCGGATCGGCGTGTCCGGCTCGCTCGACCTCAAATACGATGCGTACAGACATATTGGTTAAAAATAAGCAGTTTCTAGATCACCATTTTTAACTAGTTTCTTGAATTTATTTCCCACCAACACGAATATGCATGTATACAGTAGCTACATGCATGCGAGTACATACAGACGTACGTGAATATGTTCTCTCCAGAATTCTCTGCCTTACGCCGGATGCGTCAATATGAAGAGAGATGACAGTTATCAATGAAGCGCTTCAACATGATTTCATTCAACTCGACATGACTTGAACGTGTCCCTTGTTTGTATCTACAACACGTTGCTTGAGTTTTCAATCGCAGCACTTGATGTACGTCTAACTAAAATGGTTTCATTTACTATCGTATTTTTTTTAATTTGACTCACGATAAGTTCCATGATATTCATGTGCAGGAGATCCTGTGCATTCATGCAAAATGATTTCATTCTAAGCGTTCACGGAAGTACAATTACTACAAGGGAAAAATGGACTAGTAACACGGTCGCCGAGCGTACAAGCAGAGAAGTCGTTCTCACAGCCCACCAGGCGCACGGTCGTGCCTAGGAATAGAGCTCGTTCAAACGCGCACGAGTCTTGGTTCAGCAGGTGCCCATACCGGGCTTTAAGAAGCTTTTGAAATGACAAATGAAGTAAGTAATTGGTTAATAATGAATTTAGCTGCAGAAAAAAGAACTTGAATGTCACCCGGGCATTTCTTTGAATGATGCACCAAGATTTACAATTAATTAATGATACAGTCCAAAAAGACTTCAACATGCGTAAGGCAGACGCTTCTCTTCTTCTGCGCGACTTTTGATCGCAAGAAGGCAACTTACCGCTGGTATAACTTCCAACTTGAGTCCCGACGTCAGAACACAGGCATAATGTTCCGCTAATGACCAGTCAAGAGATCGTCATTGGTGAAACGTTAATTTAAAATCACCTCAGGGCAATAATTTCCAAGGTTTTACGGCTAATGAAATTAAATCAAAGAATAGCCATTCGTCCATGCGACATGTGTATAGCAAGTAGTTGCATTATGTGTAGTCCGTACTCATGTAAATTCCAGATTATCGCTCGTCGAAATTTTCAGAAATTACCGAATGTGAACCCCTGAGGGGGCATACAGGATAGGTCAAAGGCAATAGGGTTAGGTTAATTAAATTTGTTTATCTCGGGCAATGGAGACTAGTGTCCCCAAGGGAACACTGTTAGGTTACCTCAAGATTAGCAAGAACTTCGGGATTTCTATCTTTTGTGCCTACTTTGCATCTTTCTGTTTTTTTATCTTTTCGATGACTATTATTTATCTTTTCCTCCTCTTCCTTCTTAACTTGTTATTCTTATGCGCAAGGGATCATGTGTGAGGAACACACCTTGTGTATAGGTTCTTCGTTCTTCAAAGTCCTAAACTAAATGTTCTCTTTCGATGCGAGATGGTATGAGTTACTAAAGAACTGCTATTCTTGCTAGTGATACCCAGCGTCAGCAGAATACAAGCGACCAAACGAAACTATTTCAAGTCAGGAACGTATTTTTTTGCCAGAGTTGACAGAAGTGGTCGTAAAAATACGAGTGAAATACAAACACCTGCATCCAAGCGCATTATTTCCTTTGAAACGAATGTCAACCATTCATGATGGAGGCTCGAACAATAATGGTTGCCGCACCTCTATATAACCAGAACAACTTGTATGCTAAGTTAAATTTAGAAATTTCGAACTGCTCAATTGCTCATCAAAAGTTACCTGTGTCAGTAGCAGTGGAGGTATATAATAAGATTGCCCTTACCACGTACCCTTGAAACTGTTTTTTCTAAAGCGGAACACATGTTTATTGACCCGTGAAAATGACGAACGTTGAATTGATGAAGGTCAGAAACACTGCTGCCAGTGCACATGTATCAGAGATCGTCAATGAGCGAAGACAAGAGAGAAAAATTCGTAAAAACTTGCTAGAGCGTCAGGCTGTGGTTCCACAGTAGGCAAAAGTACTGATAAGACGACCTGGAAACTCGAGGTGTGATGAAGATTTCGACGTGGGCGACCGAAGTGCCTTGAGGTGAATATGAGGAGAGGAGCAGGTGACAATCTGCTCAAGTGTGAGTGAAACAACTTACGAATTGGACAGTTCTCAAGGATACGTTTACTTTTGAATGAGAGAGAAAGGCTCAGGTGAGGGAGTTAACATGTTTACCAAAATTTGTTTTCCCTATAACTATCGCTCAATGTACGTGTCTACCTCATAAGCCTCGTTGATCATAAAAGTATCAAAAAATATAACGTGCCGTACGACGTGCAATAGGAAACATTATACTGAATCTGAAGTCGTCATGATTTTGGAGTGACACTTATTATACACGCAATAACAGTATCTCATTATTATTATGTTAATGTGATTCTCATAGTTAAAATTAAAATGAACAATTGAAGCATTTGTAAAATAAAATGTTACTTACATCGAAAATATTCTTACTTCTTTTAATGAAGTTAATATTTTGATTGCCTCTATTTTTTATTTTTCTCAGTGCAAATCTAGCAGCGTCAACACAGCAGACGGAAGGGTTTGTTTTGGACTGCAATGATGATTTAGTTCCAAAGATTAAGCGATTCTGCTCTACTTCGCGTTTGTTCTTAGGAGGTCGCTGTCACGTTTA
The DNA here is from genome assembly GCA_014899125.1 of Orchestia grillus. Taxonomy (NCBI): domain Eukaryota; kingdom Metazoa; phylum Arthropoda; class Malacostraca; order Amphipoda; family Talitridae; genus Orchestia; species Orchestia grillus. The sequence continues at coordinate 13,877 of VOMN01008567.1, forward strand.
CAAATTTGGAAAAAGCAAAACACGTAAATTCATAAGGTTAAACTCAGGTCAGAGTCCCACAATCACAAGAGTTATATCTACTTCAAATAGTTCAGACTGGCCTCGGAAAACATCAAGTGACGCAGGGCTACGATCTAGGCCAGACATTGCGACACCCCTTACTGATAAAACCTCGGAATTTACCCTTCTGAGAGATGCCAAGTTTTCTACGTGACACATTCACCGACGATTTACGAATCAGATTTCGCTTTACGAAAACAAAAGATTCAACGTATCATAACGCAATGCCCCGAGCTTCAGCACACGAAAGGCAAAAAATTGAATGCGAATCCATAAAGCCAGTTTGGGGAACCAAATATCCGCAGGCAAATGCTGGAATAAATCTAACATCAATTATGGAGAGAAATCAGAAGAGAAAGGTCCCTGAAATTGACAAATAATTGCACAAGGATTAGAAAAACCTTGGCAGATGTAAATACTCCGACAGGAAGAGCTAATTACATTAACAATTGAGCACAGCTGTGCAAACGACAGCCACCTGTCGAGCGGCGTTCCTGTGTCCCATGGAGGCGTGACCGTCGTGGTCTTAATCGTGACCTCTACCACGGCCGTGGTCTTAATACGACAATATCGTGACCTCTACGATTACTGAACTCTGGCTCTCGATCTCATCTGAATTAGCCTGGCGAGCGTCCATCGTTCGCCTGGTAGGGCAAAAGGGCAGTTTCAAAAACTACATTATTCTGGTGATACATTTCGTGTCATAGCAGAAGCCAGTCCAGGGACTTACATTGTGAAACTCTTGGGCGAAATTCTAGCGCGGGGAATATTTCCTGAACTTCGTGAATTTTATTCAGCTTGAGGAGTGCGTGTATGCAATGAATTAAAAAAATTGTCTACTTCACAATGCTTTAGGCAATAAGTACAGATTAAATTACAAGTTTGTTTAATTCAAGCTCCATATGAACATGAAATGTGATCCAATTAGGGTAAAGAGAAGGGACCATCCAGCATGAACTATATAGAACAGGGAATTCATGCACAATGTGCGTTCCCATACACGATCTCTTGCGCATAAAAATACCAAGTTAAGAATAATGAGGAAGAAAAGACATAAAAAAGATAGCGAAGAGGGTGTGAAAATTGAAAGAAGAAGAGTAGGCAAGAAAGATTGAAGTCCTAAAGGTCTATCTATAGCTGATGTATCCTAACAGTCTAACAGTGCCCCTCCTCCATCCTCTGGGTAGCTAGTCCCCATACTATACGATAGACAAACCTAACTAACCTTATCCTATTGCCTATTTTATGCCCCATAAGGGGAATGGAAAGTACAATTTGCTCATTAACCTTAAATGGCCTGAATGAACTTCTCGAAGAAAACTAACCTTTGCTTTGTTTGGCGTTTGCTTGCTTGCGCGAAAGTTTGAATGTAAGAATACATGAACAGTTATTTTTAACAAAAGCTTGACGTGTCGCATTCATTGCTGGATGTCGAAAGGTAAACTTAATCCCTTAAAAGTAATGCTAAAATAATGTTAAAATTAAATGGATGTGTGACTCAAGAACCACAAAATAGAAGGTTAAAATATCATTTTACCTGAATTAATAGAGAGAGGATTACAGGCGAACGAATGAAAAATAGAGATGCTGCGTGCAATTTTACTGGACGATTAATAGGCAAGCACTTCACAGAAAACTCTTTGCGGAACTGCGTGTTAATTTCCATGAAATAAAAAATAAATGTAAGCGATTTCAGAAGCTTATTAGGAGGAACAAAGAATTTGGTGCTTACGTATTATCGGGAGGACCTTTAAAAAAA
>VOMN01008568.1:0-49005 GCA_014899125.1 Orchestia grillus
TTGGAAAGTTATTTTTGCAACAATTAACCTTCACGACATGGCACAGATACTGCACTTGACGCATCTATGTTCTTACATCGTATCATTTAACTGTTCTGTTAACCTTTGTCTCTTAACCCTCATTACAGTAGTGTCCTCCATACCGTCTCCCCCCAAACCGGGGTACAACTTCAAGTGCTCAACCCTCCCCAACTTCACCCAGGCTCGCCCCCACCCTTTCCCTAATGTGAGTTTTTCGTCGTAATGAAATTTGACTCCAATGTGAGTGAGATGTCGTCGGCTCGAATCGAGGTCCTTTTTATTTCAGACCCAAAGTGAGCTAGTTACATTACCATTTTTCGAAGATGAGAAAATTCTGATACCATTAGTGAAGTAACTTTACAAACATTTGTATAAGTTCCGACACGCACAACTGAAATATCGCTGGACTGCATAAAAATAAGTCGCAGAAATTCTTCAATACGTGTGTCAATTCCCCTCGTCAATTAAGTTCGTTGCAAGTCGCCGAGAATTATCTTGGCTGTGGCCAACGCCACTCAAAGCTATGAAGTTATTATATGACATAATACTCGATTGTTTTTGCATGTTGATTTTGAAACGTGTCCCCATGAAATGGACTCTACAGTAGTAATATTTGGTAGACTAAGAACAAGTCTATCGGGCTCAACCTTCTTCGATTGATATCTCCTGTGGTAAAAGTGGCCTATCTTCACTTGCTTCGAAGGGATTTTGTCTAACGACTGCGATCTAAGTTCCGAACTTCTCAAAGTGAGTGTGGAGTCAGTCTATTTTAGACGCCATCTGCTGTGATCTAATGTAAGTGCAACATTTGACTGGAACTTCACTTCACATGAGTGAATCCTGCGCCTCAGGTAAAATTGGCAAATTGCTTCGAATGAGAGACAGGAAAAGCAGCTGCTGTGAGCCGTAAGTCATCAGCCCTAAGTCATGGAAGAAGCTTCGGCTGGAACGATGTTGCCTAAGTTTTACTGCAACTGCTATCTTCGAAACTCATATATTGTGCGACAACCGTCTGATGAATTGTTTAAAAGTATAATAAACCGTGGCAGTTCGCCACGTAGCTTTTTGCAGCGCAGCCAAAAGTCTGTGAAAGTTGTAGTAATCAATTGTGTTCGGTGGTTCTTGGACTTCACGCTCATGTGTAGGACAGGTAATCTTTCATTATTCACTTCTATATTACCACGCGAAGGGTAAGTAAAAACACGGCCTTCCTTTCAATTAACACATCACTTTTGCGCTTTAGAGTGGTGAGAAATTAATGTAGGGAACACCTCAAATCCTTCAAAACTTGCAAATTAAATTATTCTCAGCTACTTTGGTGGTCCTAAGTCTTGTTTAGATATAAATAAGATTTTGACTGTAAGTCTTGCATACAAGTATAGGTGTCTTTTTATATTGAAGAGTAAAAAATCCAATTAATAGTGCTATAACCCGAAGCTAGATGTTTCAATACGTACTCTGTACTCGTGGAACCTCAAGTCTAGACATTCACTGGAAGAAAGCTCTCATTTTCGTAGAGTTTTAATCCTGGGCAACCTAAGTGTGCGCCCAGATATACAGGAACTAAAACACACGCTTCTTTCAACGCTCATCTGCCTTGCCTATGCAGCTACACCCAGCCTCGTTATGCACTCTTCTATGTCGATTTTCAAGTGCATGCGTAGTGGAGTCTATGATTCTGAAAATCGATTGTTAAATTATCAGCTTGATTTTTATAACTGAGAGGTAGTTTATGCCTCTAATGGTCATGTCTTAACTCGCCTTGAGACGGATCGCTCTACTGCTATAACGTTGTGCATGTAGTTCTCATTGAAATGATTTTTGCATTTTATTTCTGTGCACACGTGATGTTGTATACTACACTGTTTTTCCGAGTCAGCGGTGATATTTGTGTGTGTATATATTGTATAAATAAAAATTAGTGAAGTTAGCATGCTTCTACATGTTTTTTTGGACTAGACCCTGCATGCTTATTTGGTTTTCTGTAAACTTCCTATTACTGCGTTTACCTTGTTTCGTTATTTGAGTTTTTATTATCTGTAATCTCAAAATGTATCGCTTGTTTCGTGTTTGCATCCCAATCTTATATGTTTTCTTCTTGTGCTATTGTTTGTGTTCTTGCCACGATTTGTCCCGTTATGTTGTCATCATTGATTATATCTTTCCGTGAATTAAACTTTTATTCTGTCGAGGTTGGAGTAGATGATAATAATCTGAAGTGGCCTCTATCCTTGCCGCGATGTCACAGGGTTTGATTCAAATATTTGACTTGCGTGTAATTTCTGGGTATTTGAAACTCTACGACGCTTGTATTTGAGCGAGTAATTTTCTCTCGTAGTTCAGCTGGGATGTGGATTTCTTAGATTGGAGTTGAAATTTTGGAGTTGTTGCTCGACTTTTTGCTTATAAATTATTGCAAAGGGTGCTACATTGTTGGTTGAAACAAGTCAGTACATATTCCAAAAATTTATTTTTTATTGTTTTCAAGGTGGCTATTTCTGCGTTACTAAAGTATTAGTCTTCTTTTTGGTATTTCATTTGGTCTTGGCTTCAAATTGGTCGTTTCGTTTTGAAAAAATTCCCCTGAGCTCCTCCTTGAACCAGTTTGAATAATTTAATTTCGAAGAGCTTTAGTGTTTCTATAAGTGTATTTTATTGATGTTGGATTTGACACATTGGGTTGTCATGAGTTCAGTTTGATCGAGTTACTTTACAAGGTCGTTCATTGCCTTCACTAGCTCTTCCATTTCCATACCCTTCTACTTGCTTACTGTGCACCGCAGTCCCATCTCAGAGCACGCGCTGCACAACAATTGTACTTCAAATTGAGGTCGTTTCTTGGATGAATTTAAGACATTCCAAGATTTCAGTAACATTAGAAGGACGGATGGGTCAAAATGCCCTATTTTGAAATTTCAAATCACCGTAATCGGCTTCGGTAAAGTTGACTCTAAATGGTATGGAATATTTATTCTTATTATGATTCACTTATTTAGCATGAAAAGATTATTTATATGACCGTGTCAAATATTTGATTCTGTGTTAATAATTTCAGGGGATAGGTCATATTAACCATCCGTCTTTCGAGTGATAAAAGCGGCCTCGAGAAAATTACGCGCGGATTCTTGAATAACGTACGTGCACTTTTTTCTTTAAGTCATCTTTGACCTCGGAGACTACTCGTGCTAAATATGATTGCAATGCTACATTGTGCCGCCTCAAGTTAGCTGAAAATTTGTTGATTGGGGACAATACATAACCGTTTGATTCAGGTTTTGCAGGATGTCAAAAAAACTCGCATACTGGCGTAACAAGTGCCAGTTTAAATTTATCTCTGAATCATCAAATTCTTCGAATTATATAGAAGTCGACACATAGATTTGAAATTTAATATATGTATAATATTCCTGAATTCAGCCTTAATTCTAATTTTGGTATAGAATAATTTGAAGAAAGCGCTTGAATTTTCAATACCGAGGATAACATATGCTAAAAGTTCATGATTCAGGTAGCCGCTAAATTCGTTGCAGAATATCCCATTTTTTCAAATTTACTAGCGCAAGTTAGCCCTTAACTCTTAACCGACTGAATAGATTTGAAAATCCACTTCCATTCCGCTAGTTTTTTCGTAAAAAAGTTGATGTCAGTCTTATCGCCAACTCAATCTGGTCGGTAAGGAGTTGAAAGTCTATTCACTGAGTCCGATATCATTTTTTAATCGGTTGGTATTCGAAGCAACTAACTATTTCCGTGAAAACCTTAGGAGGCCATAGGAAACTTGCAGAATGAGAGTACCAAATTATTTAAAATTATCCAATGCCGATTATCATTATCGAGCGTTTTTAGAAATCAGAATAACCACGACAGGGTTTCTATACTTCATCAGTTTAATTTGTTTTGCCTTTTGAAAATCATACTTGCACTGAACCAATTACTTTCGTTTGAGTACCATTGTGAGTCTTATTATTTAGAAATTATTTCTACTAATTGGGAAACGTCAAAAGACATCATCCGAATGTTAGATTGTCGACACAGCAGCTGTGTGTCCCAGGAGTGATGTAATCACATATTCCGACTGTAGTAAGCAAAGGAACCAGAAATACAGCGAACCGAGAGGCAGACGTAAGAACCTGATTTATAAAACGTCTTGCTAGACGTAGAGCCTCCATGAAAAGCACGAAGCATAGATTGGCCAGTGGTCTTCGCACGAGAAAAAAAAGTTATTTAACCAATCTAAATATTCCTTTCTTGGTTGAACTGGCATAACACTTTTGACTGCGATTCTCCACGCAGAAAATGTTTCATGTCGACAAAAATTTCGGCTGAGTTTAAAATTGATAGATTTTGCTGTCACAAATTTGGTTATCCTATTCATTTCCCCCCTAATTCCAACTAGCTTATTCGAGTAATGAACACAAATTTTATGAAAACTTGATAATTTCTATTCATATATGTTAGTGCTTTCGTTACATTAGGTTAGACGATCGCGTGTACCATATATGGCGCACGTCGCAGTCAAAGTGTTGAAAATATCGTTCTTTCACAAACAATCACGAATGGGATCTCATTACTTGTGGGTCTCGTGAGCTAACGTGATCTTGGTCACTAACACCAACATTTTTTTATCGGTACTTACGCAGTAATTGACGAGCCTGATCGTTGATTCGTGGGAAAAGTATATGCCGGTCGTAAAGTTTAGAGAAGAGTCGCGTCAGGTTAAGATTTTTTTCAACTCTTGGCAAGTAGATTACCTAACGAAGTATAGGAAATCACTCATAGTTGCCAATATAAAGTTAGTTCTCATAGTTCGCAAATACCGATATACTGTATATATGAGGGTAAGTAGTTAACGCATCGTAGGAATATGAATGAGGTAGAATCGGGAGTTGTGATACAGAATTTAGAACGACCGGTGGGGAATAATAAACGGGGATCTGGTTCCAGTGGTGAGCTCCTTACGACAGCCACCCAAACCAGGCTACGGCTTCTCTCCCCGCACCAACTACTACAGACCTGGTTTGGGATCCTACTCTGCCTTGCATGTAAGTAATTCGAAGTCCTCCCCCTCATATTTTACTATTTGGAAATTAGTCATATTCCACTCAAAGTGCAAGGTAAGTTGCGGCTTCTTTTCAATTTTTTTACATACAGAAAAACAGAGTTTAAAGTCTTACTCGTCTTACTACAATGTTGGAATCTATGTTTCGGTGTAATGATACTCCTTTTCGACCTCATAGTAGGTTTATGTGTGGCTGATCAAAACCCGCGTAAATGGACTTCGATCATTTTGATAGGTTCTTGAGCTAAGCGTGACAGGAATTGGAAGTACAGACATTATGGTTGCGACAAAGTAAGTGGTGGAACTGTAAAATTAAGACAATGCAAAACGTATTATTCACGATATTGTAAAAATTCATGCGATAGACGATGTGCAGAAATTCCATGAAAATAAAGCGTTATCTCTTGTGAAACACGCCACTTATTAAAGTGCGGTAAAAATGGAAATGAGTTTTGCTGTAAATACTTATATTTGTTTTAGTAATCTCAGGATTGTACTAGCAGCTTGACAGATAATCAAGTATTGTCATCGTTTAATTTAAACTCATCATATTACGTTAGTAATTTTTTGGAAATCAGGAATCAAATTAATTTTGTGTTCATGATCATCGTTGAAGCTAAGCGTTTAAAAAAATTAATGTACCTGATTTCAAATTGCATCTTTGCGACGTAAATTTAAATTCTTAGATATCACTTCAGCGTCAGAAAATGACAATTTATACTAAGGAAAACAGTTACTTTGACAATCGTTTTGCATCTCATCATTAAATTATGGGATCCAGTTGCGTTTCCAATGATTTATACGTATCTAGACCGCGTAATAATGCTCAAATTTATCAGTATTGTATTCACAAGTATTGTAATTTGAAATTTTGGGTTCTTAGAATTTTTTTTACTTGTATCACAAGTTTTTATTAAATATGCGGCTGAAATTGGTGATAATGTACGCACGTTTGTCTAGTTTTCAAATGGTTGGTTTTCAATTAAAAAGGGGTGCCCTAAAGGAGACCAACCGTTTTGAACGAAAGAAGGACTTAAATCTGTTAGGTAACAAGATTTCTGCCTTTACTATAGTTGATGTTCTGACACAAGCTATGTTTAACTCAGCATCAGTCGTATGGTTACCTTTACCATCAGATCGACGTCACTGTTCAGATCACTCAATTTGCCGGATGGTAGAGGGAGTCAAATACGATTTTGGTGTGAAGATATCTCGTAGCGAAACTCCTCTGACCCTGTGCATCCTGACCGATGGGCGAATGAAATGCTTGGGGATTTATGCGCTTGTACTAAGATTACTATTTATATTCTTGCAAAACTCATTATTCAAGTGCGTTTCATTTTCCTAGGCCTTGCAGACTACGCACTTCTCATAGGCGTGTCTGTGGACAGTCTAGGATTCAAGAATGCTGGTTGTGGCAGTGTACTGTGGATGAGTTGCGCGGGAAAACTAGCTAGGTGGTTATGTTCTCCGGTGTTTCTTCTTTTTGTAACTCCGTAGAGGTCACTGCATTTTTTTGTAATTTATTTTTTACTTTTAGGAAGGCTCAGTTATCATTTGAAGCACTGCTTTCGCATGTTTGAAAATTCTTATATGTTTGAAGACTGATGTATTTTAACTGTCCCTAGGGCGACACGACCAGCTTGACGGGCATGGGTGACAAGACTCACAGCACAGACTTCAGCAGCGCTCGGTCTGATGGTGAGTTCCGCCGCCTCTCCCTTGGTGTCTTGAGGGGACGAGGGAACTTGTGTGGCGATTGAAACTCGACGAGTGTAAAGTACGAGCTGCCAGCATGAGGTTTACTAATCGGCGTTTCTTTTGTCTTTTTTATTTGAAACTGTAATTTTCCGTAAAAAAGTTATACCCTGAATTTTTTGCCGAATTTGTGTTTTTTTTTTTAGTTTGGTGAGATCCTTACGTACACACTGGATGAAATTTGATATACCTCAATAAAATGAGGCTTCTAATGATTTACAAAGATTCACGTACTAGTAAGTATTTCTGCTAGTATATAGACTACCGTGCTAGTAACTACTGTTGGTGGTATAGGCCCCTTGCAATTCCCTATATTAAAAAAATCCTTATTTTTCCCTTTGTATGCTATTGATATCCTCAATGTTGTACTGGATGACCGCGTTTTCGAATTAAAATGGCGGTTGAGTAAAATGTTGAGAAAAAGTAGATAAATTCGTGTGAAGGAAGTTGAGATTATTCAATCAAATTTTCAACAAATACTACAAGCTCCTCAAATATTTGGGCTACAAAATTTTCGTTGCTTACTTCATTCAAGAATTACCGGAGATTGCACGCATATCTGACATCACTAAATTTTCGTGAGCACATCATGCGTCTTAAAAGTCCCCTGATTTTCATCACGATATGTTTTGTTTTATCTCTTCTCTTTGCAGGGAATGCACGGGCCCAAGGGAATTACTCAATTATATTTTTGCGTACCTGAAAAGTCCTGGCTCTGCTAGGTCACATCAGAATAGTTAGCACTTGTCGTAGAAGACTTTTTTGACTGAAGCTTCATAGTTATGTAGGCCTTTTTTGTCCATTTTTTTTTCTCACAGATATACCATACAATAGACTTCTTACACAAGCAGTTTCGATATTTCAGTCATACATGTCAACGTCAGTCTTAAATTTTTGATCGCTGATCTACTGACTCCCGCAACTGTAACACTCTTTGAACGTTGAAGATGGTAAACCATGTGTAAGTCGATCTTGTGTCATTCCCAACGTCATATATATCTTTTTTAACGTCATTTCATCGATACTTTTTTTAGCTCGTGATGACCTTTCAGGTTGGCACGTGACTGTAATTACAAAGTTATTGCTCACTGAAATGAAAAATTTTCTGTTGTGTTAGGTGTCCATCTAGCTTGCTTCCTATCAGAAGATATATTTGTGTCTTGCCAGCTCAATAATCATACTTACCTAAGTATCTGTAGAGACTTGTTATTTGACGTCTTGCCCGCGTCTTCTTTTTCTCCCTGATTTCTTATTGAAATTTTCATGTTTTTGGCTCATTGAAGTATCGAATTTCTAATTGAAATTTTTTGTTTTTAGCTCCTTGAATGACCCTACCATACATTTTCAGTATCATATTTTTCCTCCTTTAATAAGACTCCCTAACATTTCATTTGTTTGGCGAGATTTGCTTTGATTCTTTTTCAAAAAAGAAAAACGATGTAGTGATTCTTTTACATACATTTTTAACGAGAAGAAACCCGTGAAATTTTCATTTCTAAATTTACTGTACAATTCTTCGTTTCGATGAATGTTTCAATGTTGTGAAACTTTTCGTCATCAATTCCTTCACGAGCTCCCAAGTTAGTATACAAAGTTGTGAGTACGAGAGGAGTAAACTTTTTGATCGAGTTAGAGTTGTGTGATTCTTGGCAGCTATTAACTTCACGCCTACGCACGTTGTTAAGTAGTCATTCTCACTCTTGGTAGCGAAAATTTTAAATTTGAGAGTTTGTGTAAACTATAATACACTGTGAAAAAATTGATTTATTACCTCATGTTGAATTGACTGTAAGCCATTGGCGTTATGAAGAGTGGCATAGTACCTTGCTGTCACATCAGTTTTTTCTTCGTTTAACCGTACTTTATTTCTATAATATTGTATTTTTGAACTGAATGATCTTATTCATTAATTATTTAGCGTAGCTACAGTATTGCACATTGGGTGCTTAAGTTTAAGCAAATCACTTGGAAATTATGTGTTAACAAAAGAAGGATCTAATTGTTTTTTCCATACCTTAAGAAATTATTAGGAGCTTAAACCTTTGAAAAAAATTTTTGTCTTTAACGAGAGACATTTCATACAGGAATGCTTGAATTTGTCTAGATTACGATCAGATTCCAATTTTAAGTTTGAGTACAAGTTTTCTGGAAATAAAGTCATGAGCAGCCTGTTTCGGAACTATGTTTCTGACTCGCTTCATCTACTTCAACAAGCAAGGACTAAAGAACACGATGTTTTAAGATGCTTCAATTCTAAAAGTGATAATTGCATGTTATGCGAGTGCCTCGTTAATTTACGTTTGCCTTTCATCACATTTTCGTGTAGCTTGATTCAAGAAAATGTATGTTCATAATGGAAAATTTTTGTAATTGTATTTTTTATCAGAAAATAATTCTCTGGGAACTCCACTCTGCAATTGACACAGTTATATATTTGTTTGCGTGCCGTGATTGCTGTTGAGTCCATATCTACGTTCAGCATGCAGCTTTAAATGGTGCAAATTTACGGATATTATTGATATATCTACATTGTTTATTAAATCTATTAAGAATGCGCATGGTCTTAAATGTCATTGGGGGATGGTGGTTTTTATAACTTGAAATCATTCTTAAAAATGATGGCTGATGAATGTGGATATTGCTCGAATTCCCGAGTTCTCGAGCTAATTTTGACTTATTATGGAACGTCATTTGGACATATCGAATGCTTCAAGTCACACAACACACGGTATCAAAACATCTCATAAGTATGCACTCTAAATTTTCATTGAAAGAGACTTTTCAAAATCATTTACCGGGTTGGAAACATCATCTTAATACTTCATGGTTGTTATCCACGTGGTTATATTTTTTTCATTAATGAGGGAACACGTTTTTGTAACTTGCGTTGATGAATAACAGGTATGCTTAATAATAATGCGTGTACGCAAGTATGCTCGCTCTAGTTCTAGAGTCCTGAAATGTAGGATGCTCGTGTCTGATGATCATTTCTGTGTGTTGCCACTGCAGTCTCGGCGGGGTCCCTAAACGATGCTGATCGCTCTGCCTTGGTACGTAAGCATGCAGCCACGGCTCGTATATTCACTAGTGGCAGTGCTAGTCGTAAGCCTTCACTCCTTGCTTTGCTTTCACGAGTAGTTTCTTTCAGCTTCTGAACTCACTGCTATAGTTTTCTTCGTCCGTAAATAGGTATCAAAATGTAGTGTCATTTTGGTTTCAGATTATCTTACGAGTTCTGGCACGGAGCACGGAAAGTTCTATGTAAAAAATTTCAGTGCTGTTCCTCTACTGGTTCCCATAAATTGGAAGTCTTATGCTACGTCAAACTGTTTTTGTGTTTGGTACAGTGTAGCATTTTATACTTGAAATTCAAGCAAAAAATATAACGTGCCTAATTGTATAACTTATTGCACTTCACTTCTCGGGTGTCGAATATCACGATTTCATTAAGTTTAAATAATTACTAAGCAAACTGCACCGATGATTTAAAGGGACTTTCAGTAGAGGGGATGCGCTGAGGATTGTCCAAACGATAACAGACTGCTGTGAGGGAGGCCTGTGCGCAGACCTATGCACAGCTTAATAGTAAGGCTATGATGCCCTTAACTTTCCTTCTTGAACATATTTTCACGTTCTTTCTATGAAATGATGAACTACTGCACATGAAGTACATGACACGGAACTTTGTCCTTTTTGAACTAAAAACTTGTTTTAAGTTTATCAACTTCGAAAATCTGACCGGAGCCATTGACATGAAAATGATTGGAATTGCACTGGAAAACCATCGTACTACAGCAACTGACAGTTTCACGAGTAGCTTGAGAGCTGTCATTGGTTATTAGACGAGTCTTTGTTGAGTGACAATCTAAATAAAGTATGTGCAACTTACCAGCGAAGTGCTTAAAACAAAGCTATTTATTGTTCGAGATTCTTTTATTCTGATTAGTCAACGAACTTTCCGAGCGCTCTGCCCTAGTTTGAACATCACATTTAGGTGACAACTTGCTGAAATAATTTTTTGAGTCCAAAATTAGTGCTAAAAACTTCTTTCGAACTTATTTGCGTGTCTTTCATACACTCGCGAGTGACGTGATTGTTTCAGTGTGCATCCAAGTGTAAACATTCTATTTTTTATACAAGTATTGTATAGGTTTGTTTCGGTTAATTTCGTGACACCCGAAGATGGGTCTGTATAATGTTACTTACCGTCACTTTTACTTAAAACAATATTCGTGGGCATGTGAAAACAACTTGAAGCTTCATTAGAATGTACAATTTGGAAGGTTGTGTGAAAATTTTTCAAAAGCGCAAATTTTTCAGGATTTTAATCAATCAATACCTATACGTGTTATTCAAGTCCCTTTCCTTGTTTGAGATATCAGAACTAATAGCATTCAATGTTTTATTAGATATGTTCTATCAAATACAACCTTCATGAGAACACAGTATTGGTATATCTTATCACAATGCGATGTTAAACACAATTAAAAATGCTTTATACTTAATACATTAAGTGTTCGGGCTCACTAAGTGTTCGAAATACATGTAGCTTCGCGCTATACACACGGACTTCGTACATGATTTCTCGTTGTATATAAACTGTGATTCGTGCGCTCAATTTGGGTAAAGGTGAATATGGAGAAATTTCGATTTTGCTCTTTCTTTTACTTTTCCATTATTTCAAATTGCTCTGGTTTAAAGTTATGGTGTGGCACCGAACTTCAATTGGTGACAAGGATTCACGCTGTTTTTGATTCATGATTAGTCGCCCTACACGATCACGCATTGAAAAGTTCGCAGATCTCACATTTTTCTCTATTGCTTGCTAGCATTCGCCTGCTTGAAGTACATTATTTTTGAAGCTTCAAATTTGGTTGATGCTTTTTTGAGCTGAGTAAGTACGTGTGTGTGGATAATATACGTTTACCTCCTGACGTTATTTGACAATTGATTTGGAAAAATCCTTGGAACTTGTGTTTGCTACGTTGCTCAATTTACGTCCGCATGCACGTCATTTCATGCTTTACAATGTCATAGTTAACTCAGTCCTTAACAGATTTGTTTCTTTTTTTACTTAAGTTTGCATCTTTTTTATAGCTCTGATACCTTGATCATTGAAGCGTAGTGATTCTTAACCAATAATGTTGGCTCATTCTGAGAGGTCATCAGCGCTTATTTTACAGATCTGAAGCTGTAAAAAAGATCTTTTATTAATTCCAACTCGTTTCACCGTTGGGTTTTCAATGCCTTACGACTGGCGTGGTGAGGGATGTAAGGAATATGTGGTTTAAACTTCCTTTTCCATGGGAAGTACTTCCTGGTTAAGTGAAAATGCCTCGACTGATCCGAGATTCGATCCCAGGTCCTCTCGGTTACGAGGCCATCATGCAACCAGGACACCATGGAGCCCACATGTTATATGCAATGATAACATTATTGCACTCGCTTAGAGGATATATATTTATATTTTTTCTATTCTTTCAACCGCTTAAGGAATAACTTTTGCCTATTGTAGTTTTTTAAGTAGGACATTTTGACCCAATGTACAATTTACGACATTACTTTGGTGCATTATACTTGAATCTGTGCAACCTTGCGTGGTCTAAGCTAATGTTTAAGTTTTACGGAATTTCATTCTATGGGTTGGTGTGTCTCCTTGCGAGTGTTGTAGTCGTGCTGAATATGTGGATCGCGCTCTTGGTTCTATTAATCTTTGTGGGACTGTTGAGGTCGTAATTGTGGTATGATCTCTGTGCCAAAGTCGCTCTCTAGCTGCATTCCTCGATGTTCCTCAGACCGCGGGAGGCGGGGAGTTGTGCGCCTCAGCAACGTACAGTAGCGGGCTGAGGGGCTACTCCTCTTCACGCTACTCTCCACATCTCCGACGCTCACTCCCCAACATGCTACATCCTCACCACCCTCACCATCCTCACCACATCCACAACCAGGATCAGCCTCCTAAAATATATCCTGCACATCTGCTCTTCACAACCAACTATAGACTACCGCACGACGTCGATCGCTGTCACCTCGAGGTAAGGACCCTCACATTCACCTCATTGGCCAACGTCAACCTACGTTTTTTATGTTAGAAATACATATATGGATTTAGGTGGCAATGAATATTTTAATCCCCTGGATGTTTTTAAGTAACATATTCTTGACCCATTCCCTATCGGCTCTTTGCTAGTGGAGGCTACTAGATTTACAAAGATGCCATTCAAATAGCGAGTGGAAAGGGTCACTTCGAGTGATTTCCCTTAATTCATGTCTGATATCTCAACGTATCATTTGATTCGTCAGTTTGAATCGTCACGAGTACCCGGACATGTGACATGAGCCCGAGACTAAAGGGAATGATCATTAGCTGCGCGTCATGTTACTCAGACGATATTTTTGGGCTAAATTGACTGGAACACAAATAGATGCTACCGTGTTTCGCATTCGCAATGGAGGAGTACCTGTTTAGCCAGTGTGCTAAGAATATTTAGCTCAAATTTACTTAGATACGAGAAAAGATATTCGAAATTAATGTTCATTTTATGCAATAAATTCTACTATAATCAAGCATGCTACAAAATGACCGCCTTTTTGCCTAGGTCATGCGTCCAATCGAGTGGTACTTAGTGGCAGGAAACACAACACTTCGTTTTTACCATAACTGAACCATGCAGAGTGAAGGGCTTATTTTTAGAACCGCCACTCTAGAATTAGATTTTGCAGGAACTTGATTGTCTAATATGAACAGATTGCTCAATCATTGGTTTGATGTCTGATTTTGATCGAGGCCTTACGCTCTCATCTTAACGATTTAAAAGTTTACGCCGCTGCCGTGTCGAATTGACTGGGATGAAGGACCATCACCTGTTAACTGCGACCATATGAATGGGACATACTTTCTTCAAAAATTTTACAATGAACTGTACAATTGAAAACGATTGCGTCAGTCTAGTCGGTTTGCAATGTTTCCTAATTTTCAGCAAGCATGAGAAATCTTTGAGTCCACTCCGGCAAATTTGATTTATTCGTAGCAAATGATAGAAGCAACTGACAATAATTTCAGCCGGTTCCTAACAACGAAACTGAGTACGTCTACGCTTTGGGAAACGTCCAGCAGCTCGTGCGCAAAATCAGTCGTTTTTGTTGCTCACTAGGACTTCCGCCGTGAAAACTTTTTCGCAGACCAAATGAGGACGGTCTCTGGTTCAATCTCCATCTACGTATCTCACTATTTTGAGCCGTTTGTTCTTAGAATTAGGTTTAACCCTTAACCCTGTTTCATAACTCTCAAGATGGATGACGAAATATTAAATTGCTTAGTGGAACCTCCGTACTTTCTTATGTTATCACGATAATTTTCTTCTCGCAACATCACAGATCTACTACAAATAGACCTAACCTAAAATCTTATACTCAATTAACTGATTAGCGTAAGTACCGTTAAATTGTACCCAACTTGGAAAATCAACTGTTAAGAGTGAAAGTAATGTAAAAGAATACAAGTGATGTTATTGGTTAAATAAATGAATCCGTCTTCTATAGTCAGTGTTTCCACTTCTCAAAATAGTGAGTGAAAATGCTATGCACTGAAAATATTAGTTCAGGTAATTTATTGTTTCCTGTTTAAAATTATTTTGTAAAGAATTTCGGGTTATCTTAGTTGTTTGCTTCTCTGTCGCAGTATTTTAAACTAAAAGAATAATATTTGTTTCACGTAAAGTACGAGGATGAGTATTTCACTCATAGGGGTTCCAAAGGGAGCTAGTAGCGGGTTGCGCTCATGGTTGGAGAGTCGGGTTCGACTCCCTGTTGAGATAAACTGATTTTCACTGAACTACGGAATGCTTCTCTTGGAAAAGGAAGCTTGAACCTCGCATCACTCACGCGTCATAAGTTATAAAGAATTGAAGGCTCAACTATGAAGATACTTCAGTTTCTTGTCAGAATGGTATAAAATTTAGTCCTCAGTGTCGGAATTAATAACAAAGTTTCTAACTTTTTAAAATTTGATACATATGATTAATTCTCTTCTTTGGTAAGCATCATGTACTAAACAAGTGTTTCTTATTCGATTCTGATTTGAAATGGAAATGAAATTTGAACGAAATGGGATTATATAGACGAAACGAATGTATGTATTGATTGGCATATTCTTGAATTCAACCCTTAATTTTAATAAGCATTTGTTGTCGAGAATGAACCACGAAATTCAAGGATAGTGTTGGCTGTAGCACAACCTGTTATCCAGCAAGATTGAATTTACGAGTCATTGCTCCCACGCCTACTGAAGTGGTCTGCAGAAAAGCATTTCTCTAGATTCACTAGAAGTGCGTCATCAAGCTTCCTGAAAAATAATTTTCATTTTACAGCGCCACCTATCAGACCAGGACTTTGAGATGGTCTTCCGCATGACGAGGATGGACTTCTACAGGATGCCTGAATGGCAGCGCAACGAACTCAAAAGACGCTGCCACTTCTTCTAATGTACTCATTTATCAATAAGTTCAATAAATCCCGATAAAATTAATTACTAGCTTTACTTCGAGTAGAAATTTTATCGAATACTTCGAATGCTCTGCACAATGGATTTTTTCAACTATTGGAATGTGAGATTTTAGCTGACTTTCCGTGTTAAGACCAAAAATTGGTTACAATCCGACCCGTACAATGTGTCAGGATGGTTGCAGAAATGTTTTGCACCATTAAGTTTTTACAAACTGTTAACAATCCATAACAAAATGCTCCCTTTTTCAGGGCTGTGCCTACTGGGATTCAGGACGCTGTAACTAAGTGTGCAGTGTCTGTTCAATGTTTTATGACTATCCTGGCTTTTGTAATGCATTGGCAAGATTAACTATGACCATCCACGTATATTTGTAGCAGTAAAATTTGGCTACTCAATAGAGCTGATTGGAACATCCATTTTACGTTTGAAGTTGAATCTAAAGCGGTCACTCGAAAAGCACTTGCACGTTTTTCATTGACTTATGTCACTGTTAAAACGACATGGTTGTAAGAAAATCTGCAAGTTACTGATTTCTAAATTATACAGTTTTTACAATTCCGTTGTCTTTGAGCTGGAATTTTATTAGAGCTGATCACTATGTATTGTCATTATGGTAGATAGTAGGTGCTAATGTTGAGTGACTTAAAATATTTGACTGATTTACAGCCCAAATAATAATCACAATTTCAATAGGTCGTACATGTCTTGTTCTGGTATCACTGCCTTCGCCCTCCAATGGTAATGTTCTAGCGTTGTAATTACGACTGTCAACTGCATCGCTTGGAATGGAAGTTCCGGTTTGTTGTCAGAAGAATGGGAGCGGTGTCTTAATAGTTAGAACACAGGATATACATATACTCGAGTCTGGTTTTCTATCAATATGTATTGTGATGCACTCCTAGTTTCAATGTTTGAGTTTTCATTAAAATAAATATTATTTTCAGAATATTCTTCTTTATCTGTTGATATAATTCGAAGAATGGGTTATATATATATATATATGTATTGGTGTTAAATCTCTGATTTGAGAGCTTGTTCCGAAATCAACACAGAGAGAGTAAATCCAGCGGACCTGGTTCATGGTATTCAGCTTATATTCTCTGACTACCGTTATTTTCATTTTGGAGATAAATAATTGCGATTTTTTTAGAAGGGTATTCCTGATCATAGCAACACTTCAGGGGCCTAAATTTGCCTACCCTCTTTATTTTAAATTAAATTTTCAGGAGTATTTCATGTTCGTTTTGTTAAGATTTTACTCAGTTTGTTCTGTCAAAGTTTTACTGTTATGTATTTCGAAGATCTTTTTATTTATTTTTTCCGCCTTCGTATCGTTCAATATAATTGTTATTATCTGATAACAGTGTTCTAGTTTGTGAAAAACATTGCAATTTTATTTCTCGAATTTAATTAACCTAATTGTCATTTCCGTTTACATAACAATTGAATTTTAGGCCTTTTTTTCAGTTGTGCAATATCATATTCTTCAAAATGAGCATTCATGAATAAGAATTTACTCTATTTTTTTGGTTTCATGTGGTTTATACTGGAATGCTAAGTGTATGTTATCATGTTATGCTTGTTCGAACGGCTTTGAATTTTGTAGTTTACGGAGATACAATTGTATTTCGCTGTCCTACCTATGTCTGAATAAATTCAATTCCACCAGTTGATTTGCAATATTAATTGATAAATTCTCGCTTTAGAGTGTGTGAAACAGCCAAAATTAAATATTAAGATGAGAGCACTCGAATAAAAAAATTCGGTTATATCAACTCCTGATATCAAGGGTAGTATTTCGATTTATACAGCGTTGAAACTAGTTGCTTGAAGAAATTCAGTTATAGTGAAATAAAAATAGTTCATAATTTACACATCCGATGTAATGTTTTCGTATATTGGTCGAGAAAAATTGACTCATGATGCATATCCACAGCTACTTCTTGAGATCGTGTTGCTAATGATGGTTAAACATCACTGCCCCTTTTTTAACGATTTAATTTTTTAGCTGTCTGTCGTCTTTCTGTTCCAACTAATTTTATACCGGTGTCAGATGTGTGATTTATATTACTTGTATGGTGCATGATGCTACATTTTTTTTGAAGGAGGAAGTATAGGAATTGGCTGGTAGAAGCAAATATTATCTGCCTTAACGATTCAGAAACCCTTTTGTAGGTATAAAATTCTGTACGTTTCTGTAGAATTCTACTTGAAAGTTCTTTCAAATTATCTACGAGAATTTGGATAAATAGTGTGTTTAGAGATAATTAAGCTACAGTGGTTGACAAAACAACGTGAATTATGAATTCTTAGGTGTGCATTGTTGCTCTAGATGAAGCTCATGCGATTATTTTAGGTGATAATAAATTTTTACCAAGTTTCTTCCGCGTCAGCAGACTTATTAGAGGTGGATAAAAGTAGCGGGGCGATTAAAATGGCTCTATCAAGGGTAGTTTTAATGGATACAATATTACGAACGCTCCTAACGCTGCCTTTCTTGTAGTTTTAGATTTTGCTTATGACCTTCCATCGCGAACAAATTAGTAGCTTAGAGCCCTGCATTCAATTGATAATATAAATCATTGCTGTAGCTTTACATCTCTCCCTCGAGCCTCTGATTTTCTCAAGTTTATTATCGGAATTTTTTTACTAATGTAATCATTTGCAAACTCCTGTTTCTTTTTGTCTGTAATTTCTGGTCTTCTGAAAACATTTTCTTTTTTGTAAATAGTTATCTAAATGTTGTGGCTTTTATATGGATAATTCCAAGGCCGTCCTAGACCTCTTCCCTATCTTTTTACGCAAAAAATATCAACAGCGTTAGTCTTCTGTCACTGTGCTAGGTAGGGCTTTACGTGTAAGTATAACGTTATAATCCTTCGATTTCGTTCGAAACTGGGGGAGAAATCTTACGTGCTGTGTCTCAGTGTTAGGGATTCACATTTTTAATCCCTGAAAAGATGGAGCCGTACTTCAGTTAGCATGCAATGAAGATTGTTGACATAAGGGGATGATGTTTCGAGGCGAATCATTCAGAGTGGTGTTTCAATTGTTTCATTTTTCGTTCTTCTCTAAGTCGTGAAGATCGTTACCTCTCAGGCCGTTCATCAGCTGGGCCTTGTGTGAATGTAGCAGGTCAACCACGTGGCTGTGACGAGAAATTTCTTCAAATCGTAGTTATTCTTCGAGAATAGAGTTGCTGTTAATTTCATCTTTCATGCATTGGAAACTGCCTGGTGAAATTCAATTTACTAATTTTGCATCACGAACTATAGCGTCTCTAACTCTTTATAGGTCATTTTAATAAATAAATTTTCATGTTACTGCAGGGCACCTGTTGTCTTCTGTAAAAATTTGAAATTGTCACGTAATGTTTATCGTACTGAATTATTAAACGGGATTTATTGTTCATTAATTACGTATGGTGAAAAATGTCAAGCAAGTCCTCATTCTAGCTGACCTCGTCCATCGATCTCCGATTGTTAAAAAAGTGAGAAAGTATTGCTCTCATGAATTCACGCCCGATCATTGCATACGAATAAATTTCATATTAGTTTATGTACATTTGTATTGAGTACGACAAACTACGCGAATAAAGCTTACAGGTTGGGCGACAGTCGGGGCAGAATTTAACGTAGACTTTTTTTGTCGTGCTAATCGACGCATTATGACCTAATTTTTTTATGTATTTCTAAAAGACTGGGTCTTGAACGAAATTTCTCTTGCGGTAATATTTTTGTATACTGCAATATTTAATCCAGTTATTTTGTGTAATTTTAGAAGTTTGATTTGTTGAATAGAAATTTTTTGTTTTTAGTCAATATTGCATTTTTAGCAGGAGTTTA
The DNA here is from genome assembly GCA_014899125.1 of Orchestia grillus. Taxonomy (NCBI): domain Eukaryota; kingdom Metazoa; phylum Arthropoda; class Malacostraca; order Amphipoda; family Talitridae; genus Orchestia; species Orchestia grillus. Next base: position 19,190 of record VOMN01008568.1, read on the forward strand.
GCTGCTGCAATTATAGCTTGTACGTCTGATTATTTCGTTGCACGACTGTAGTTGCATGCAATGTCAAGTTTTTAATTCCTACTTTAGCTTCTTTTCAAACGCCTGCCCTGTGACTGAAATAAGTTTCCTTCGCACTAAGGGGATTTATTGATACTAGATTTTGGACTTACTTTGCCGCTGACTGAAGTATGATAGTGGCTGACTACGCTGGCTGATCTGCTGAAGCCTATGGAGTTACGTCGCAACTATTTAAACTTCATATGACATTCGAGCGTTTATCCTTGAAAAGTTGCTTGCGTCAACATCCCTGAACGTATGCCCACTTAGTGTGAAGGAAATTTTTCTTTTCAGAGTCGTTCGAAAGTGTTTTCTTCGAAGACGAGCATTTTATCATTTTGTCTTTAATATTAATTGGCTTTTTACGACTAGTACTTATTCGAAAATATTTTTCACGAATATGACTCATGTTTGCTTCAATGCTTCACAGGAATTGCCATGGGCGTTTTTCTTTCACTACATCGCGTCGTAATATCAATACTTGCACAAGTATCTGTTTGTATGATCGTCCCCATACGATCAAAGAAATGCAATTCAGTAAAATTAATTCTTGTTGACTTGAGTGCGCAAGTTAAGATATCAAAAATTCGCAATTAAATTGAACGGATTGAACAAAAAGTATATATCAGTAGGTTTTTTATAAAGCCTTTTTTATTTCCTTGACTTGATTATTTGCTTTTACTTATCACGTGAAATGAATTAATACGTTGATTATATAAAGTCTTATTTTCCTTCTCAGAATCGCTTAAAAAAATCGATCCGTAGGTAAAGTGGAATCATTCAAGGTACTAATTTATTAGTGTTTATACGAGTTCACAGGGTGCGAGAGCTATTTGAGGGTATTTTCAGCATGTTAAATATTTTGTTAAATGTATAGAAGCTCCCCAGCCAAAAAAAAAAGATCCTCTGATATGTGTGGCGTAGGATTTCCACGAGCACGAATGCAATTCTGTACGTGCACGCGTTATTTGCATTACGAACTATAGTTTCTCTCGACTCTTTACAGGTCATTCTCATAAACAAATTTTCATGATAGAGTACAGTACCTGTTGGCCTTTGTGAAGTTAGTTACCACGTTTATCTTACTAAATCCTAAACAGTATTTAAAGTAGAAATTGGTAAGCAAGTGGTTTTCATCAATAACGTTAATAATATGCATCTCAAATTATGGTTTCCAACTATGATTGCAGGTCGTTTCATATCTTGGGTTGACGTTTTAATTTAAGCAAGTTGCCTGAAATAAGTAAATGAAACATGAATGATTCGAGTGTGAAATGAACTGAAAACATGTGCTCAAATATCCCTCGCATTTTGTGTATATAGATCATATATACTCGTAGATAAACATATGTCATTCCCTGATCTGTTCGGATTTTAAATGAAGAAAATGAAAGACAAAATCTTAATTTTATTGAAATTCGATCAATGTGGTGTCCATGAGTATGACTTCTTTCCGACTACTTACAAGCCTTTTACTTTTATGGCTAAAAACTTTTGAGACGAGAACTCTAACATGACCGTTTTTACGTACTCGTGGCTTGTGTGAGTTAATCCATCGAAATGATTCTGTAGACAACAGAATAAATGGTAGTCTGAAAGCAAGGTCAGGAGAATTAGACGGCTGAGGGGTTTCTCGACCAAATTTTTCAAGCTCAAGACGTGAATTTTGCACTAAGCGTTCGAAACATGAAGTGGGTAACACTGACATGTCAGAGTTCATCTCTGCGAAACTGAAAGAGCTTTCAAGTAGTGGAACCAAAAGGCTTAACCTGTTAAACGGTCACCGCCCAGGTGGCCGGTGTCGCATTCACACGGTCTGTGTAATCGACAGCGACCGTGTGAATTCAACAAACACGCGGACATCATATGATGTCAATATCCGACCGGTTAAAAGTAGATGGAAAGAAATTTGATAATCATGGAAACTAAATTGATTATTACATTTGAATAAAATGTAAGATTTGATTTGTACCTATAATCCGGATAAAACTTGTGGGATGACCTGAAATACAACACAAATATTCCGGACTCTTTGGACACCTGCGCTGCTATAAATTTAATTTTTTAAATTACGATACTTAGGGCAACATTTACAATTTAGTTCCTTTATACATTCAAGGGGATTTTCAGATGCCACCGACTACGTAATTATGAAACTTTATTACGAGAGAGGTACCCTGTCTAAAATCAGCACTTTGAACGATCATGAGCTCCTAGAAGTGAATTCGAAGAAAATAAACTAATATACTCCGGTGTACTTCAACAATCTCCGAGAAAAAAAAAGTAGACTTCAGATGCAATACAGCCTAAGCTCATAAGACTATAAAATGGTTGATCTAACATTGTGCAGCTTTCGATAACTTAAAAAAGTTAAATCCTCGCGATAAATTCATGAAATTAACCGTGACGAACACATCCCTTCTACTCCCACGAAGAGGTATGACACATTTCAAAAAGAGAAAAAGTTCCCAAAATAATCTGGAACAAAACCCTTACAATATACTTTTCGAGAGATTTAGAAAAAGATTTCAATATCAAAATAAGGAAAATTTCAATTTTGTAGCAATTATTAAAGCACGAAACTAACCATAACCATGAAGGCTTCGTCCTTTGGCACAAACCATTGTTCAGCTTTGTGTGAGTTATCACAAATACACACTTCCAATACATTTTTGTCACTATTGAAATCAATAAAGAATTACTTTCCGCGGTCGGCAACGCATCCACCGAGCAATGGAAGCAGATGCACCGTCCTGTGTCTTGACGGGAGACAAACGTGCGTTCAAGTTAAATAAACAAGATGCACTAAAATTATGTTTATATTAATGTAATCATACAATGTAAACATACATCAGTTCTATTGAAAGACGGGTGCAAAACTCAACTGAAAACCATTTTGAAGAAAATTCTTTGAAGAAAACGTTAAATATAACATAAATAAGAACTGATACAAAAAAATTAACTACCATAAGAGTAGAAGTAAAAAGTGGCTAATAAAATAGCTATCCAGTATAATTCATACCACCAGGGTATAATAACCATTGCAACAATAATTCCAGTACAACAAGAAAAGAAGACAAATTCTAAACAAAGGAAATTTTGTAAAACATTTTCTAAAATTATTCAGCTTGTTTGTTATTCGACGCATTCGTTTGAAGAATATTAACTCGCTAGAATATTATTCACTTTTGAATGTTACAATTAATTTTGAAATCTGACTAGACAACTTAGATATTTTGAAGATTAAAAAACCTTCCGTTCTACCATAGAAATATAAAGAGCTTTGTAATTATCAGAAGCAAAATGTCATGACCCCATTCACACCATCTTTATCTAATTAACAAAACTTCAAATTGGGTGAATGCCTAAAATATCTTACAAAATACAAAAATAGCGTGCTTAAAGCAGAAAAGCAACACCATATTTTATTTCGAAAAGAGACGGAAGGGTAACATAAAAGAAATGATAAAATGTATAAAATTGAGCAAATAAATTTACCAATTTTTGATTAAGTAAATCAAAGCGCATGACAGGAATAGCAATTGAAAGCAAAATGAATGTTTTTAAAATTAAATTTATTATTCTCCTCGAGAGAATTGAATACTGTCGAACAGGTCGAATTTCTCCGCTTGAAATATACATAGGATAGGCGCACTACACAATATTACACAGACCCATGCAGTAACTTAAAACATATATTTATATATACGTACACGCGCGAATCACATCGTGATTTCATTATCCAATATAGTTTACACCAGCACTAATGTTTCCAAGAATACAATTTAAATTCACAGTGGAGGATACGTACCACAAATCAGATTTCTGAACATCGCACTCCTTAAAATGGTTCCCGAGTTGAATAAATGGTGAAGGGTTGTATGAACTACACTGACAGAACACCTCACATAAGCACATTCATCTACCTATTTTTGAAGTTTTCACGCTACTTGTCTTTGAATGCTTTAATTTTGCGTCGTGTGATATCGTTATGTCTTCATAATGAAATGATTCAACATTCATTCTCGTATTATCGTGCGGGCAACTTTCTCCAGTCATTTGCCCCGCCATGATTCAAGTAGAAATTAGCTTTTCAATCTCTGCTACAACACTCCAGAACTAGTTCAATTACACTTAAATTTGGCGATTGTGCTTGACAATATAAATTTTTCGTAGTATTCCGACGTTCTTAAAACCAAACTTAAACTTTTTTGCCAGCGAGCATTGTGGGAGCATCATCCTGAAGTACGACAGAGCTAGATAACATAACATTTCACGTGGCATGAAGACTGTATAAAAAAGAATTTCGAGACATTCAGAAGTTAATCCCACGTAAATTGAATGATAAAGTCTTCGTGTTTGACTCTCGAACAAATACAGTTTGGGTCCATGGCACTTCTTAGCTTTCTCGATAAACAAACTAGTCCTTTTGTAAGAAACGAAGTAAACGTCGAATCATATTTTAAAACGTACTTTTAAACATGATATAAATTGCACATTTGACGTGATTTAGCCGTCCAATTCTAGTTCACTTTTCATAACAGAAAGTTTCACTGTGCTGCCCCAAATTTGAAATTGACGGCTTTTCCTTGATTTGCCTCGTGTAGTTTTTGCCTCACAATGTGTGCGTATAAAGAATATTGCTAACGTGAGAGTTCAATATTATAATTTTTTACTACAATTAATACCAATGTTGGAGGACCTCAGTCAATTTATCTCGAATTGAGCACACTGATCAGTAACGTCGACGACGTCTTGAAATGTTCTTGGTCAAAAACTGTAAAATGTGAAACAATAGAAAATGCTATTATTTTAGTTGCAGATATTTCAACTGATGAAGGGCCAACGTTTACCCATTTAATAATTTGATAGCTCACACTTTTTGTCTGCTTGTACAACATGTCAAAAAAAATCTCACTTTCATCTTAACGGTAGCCATGCGTCTAGTGTCAGCTATTCTAGAGGAGTGTGTCAAGATAATACAAAGCGATATCGATAAGAACTTCACATTATTCCGTAACTCCATTTCGGCGTACACTTTATTGGAAATACATACTTTCTAAAAGGCCATAAGTGTATTCTAAAAGTCGCCGTGGTGCACATCAATCATACTTTAGGATAGTCAATAAACGTAGACTTACCAAAGAAAAAGCAGACACAAATATCAAAGACCCAGCCCAGTCGTAAAACCATATACTTCCTTACCCACATACTTGACTGAGCGAAACGTAAAATTTAAATGTTGAAGAAATAGAATATATTTTATCAATAGCAGGGTAACAAATAAAGAAATGAAGTGTATCTGGCATTCAATTTTCGTATCCAGTAAAAGCTATTCATCTATTTACTGCATCGGAGAATTTTTAGTCTCACTAATAGAGCAGATGAGATGGTGTGCATTTGTTGAAAATGTAAGAAAACTACTCCCTCAGCAGCTCAAAGCAAAAACTTAGAGCAGAATTTTACTATTATATCGCTTACACGTTGGCTACAATTTAATTGTCAACGAGAGAGTACTGCAGGGGCTACTGTTATTTCTACACACATTCAGTCGTAAGCGGGGCATCAGACCTTCATACCCAGTAAATCCTGGCTTGCCTCTGCTTAGCTACAACAAATGTCGAATTTTAAAATGCTTCTCCATTTTTCATCTCTAAGGCAATTAACAGAAGACTATAAAAATAACTTTAGAATAAACTACAAAACACGCGCAATTTTTGAGCAGAGGTAAAATACGAATCTATCTCACTCTGAATGCGAAGTTACTTTTCTAATGCACGGAAAGAGTGGTCGATTTTAAAGATTCATTGCCCGTCACAAGTAATTCCTTCACGGCGCACTTCACTTCCCACCATCTGGTGGCTCTCGTTTCGCGTAAATGAATTCTTCTACGATGCTAAAGGAAGAAGTAACACGAGTTTTTTTTAAATCGGCCTGATCAGGACAATCATCCAGCCGCCATACAATCAGTACGAGATGCATGCACAATCCTGTACTAAGTCGTGTTCATTCACGCACGTCATAATGAACACAAAAGAAATTAATCAACGGGGGTTAAAACGTGCAGTTATTGAGATTTTGCAGAAGACTAATAGAAAAAACAAACCACTATTTACACGCACGAATTATCGGCGAAATTTAATTGTGAGAAATACCATTGGAAGCAGCGAGTGATTGAATGACATAAAGCGAACGTTACACTCCAGTCTGTGATTAAAATAATGCCTTTTTGGGCTGGCATAGAAGGATTACCCAAATTGACACTACTGCCGTTAAAGAAGACAGAAGTAGAGACTAAAAAATTTGAAACATCAGTAAGATCATGGATTATAAATTCCTAAATTTTCAATTAGAAACATTCACACTTCTAGAAGAAAGCCTTTACAACCATTTCTATAGCGAAAAATCTAAGCATAAACTGAGAAAATTTGGTTCATCTTGCGTAGTGTATTTACGTAACACTTCGTCAACAGAAGCTCAACGAATATGAACGCATACTCCAGGAAGCATTTTTATGATGTACCAACACGAGAAATATTGCCGTAGTTGATTAACATCAAATGTTTTCATTATGTAATAAAGAAGCATCTGTTTCTTGAATAAGAAGCAGCTAATTTGCAACCAAAGGCGAAAAAAAGTACGCATCAAGAGTTTGCGGTAGCTTATGATGATACAGAAAAACCAGTTCCAAATGACTCGTTCTTCTTATCTACAGTGAAACTTTAGTAACAAATGTGTGTCTATGACACAAACAAGGTTAAGCAGTTGAGTAGAACAGCCGGATGAAATAGAATATCATAAACAAGTAAATCGTTTTCAAACAGAATGAAAAAATTTAAAAATTTAATTTAGCTTTAGAAAATGGGTCATGATTCACGGTAATTTAATGAACACATCAGCTGACGAAATTAAAGAGCCCTATGAATTTCGCAACATCCCAAACGAGTCGCGCGTAACGAACTGCGAATACGAAAGATCACAAAATTGACTCATTCGTTCAACCAATAACGCGGGACAAAGCATCAGGAAATATGCAGTACGAGTTCAAAGCACCTGATCTGGACTTCTACAGGAATATTCAACAAGTTTACCTTCAACAGTTGTTGAATATTCCTGCATAAAAGAATGCGATACTATCTAGTCATGTGTTATGATATTCGCGCTAACTGTTCATGCTTATTCACTACCCCACTACTGTATCCATGCATACAAACGAAGATAACCCTTCTAAATTTTCAATCATTTCCAGTCAGGACGGATCACTCTGACTACGAAGGAAGGTATGTTTTGACATGATGTGGTCATGCACAAAAGGGATTCACGAGGTTAAATAACTATTATCTGAAAAGTTTGCAGGGCGTACCACACGATGAAGTTTTTACGGTGTGATAAGCAAGACCAGCCCCGACAATCTAACCAAACGCCCGAAGAATTTCATTCCTCAGATCATTCATGAAACTTCTTAGCCCTTGGAAGGGCGATTTAAAAAATACAATAGCATCTACGAACACCATTGACTATACCATTACAAGATCGCCACACGAACGACAAGTTCACCAAGATCGATACCTGATTTCAGATACCACTAAAAACTACAGGTAATATTACAAAATATTAGGTAGGGGCGAACTCAAGCCTCAAATGCCCGAGCTCACCAGACATGGCTACACCAAGAGAAGGTGTGCCGAGAAGTCTATGCGTAGTAGGAGGGCGACAGCAGGAGGTCGTTGAGCGTGTCCAACTGGTCTGGCGTGAAGCTCTGTTTATGTTCATCCCAGTTGTCGTGGTGAGTGCGCCGGAAGTTGCTCAGGCTGTCTCGAATGCTGCCCTGATAATCACAAGAAAGATTCAGTCGAGTTACTTAAGAAATCCCATGCTACTAAAAACATTTGCAATTTTGTACATTGAAAAAGAAAAAAGTACCTAGAAAATAATACAGTTTTCCTCATATGCACACACCAACTGAGCTATGTTGGGAGAGTGAAAATGGACCGTGATCAAATGAAGATGATACAGAGTAATTCTTCTATCTAAGATGAAATGTCAGTGGAACGCTATCGCTTTTCGAGCTCATTATACTTTTTGTATAGAACATGAAGAAACAAATACAGGTTATGAAATTAGTGAAAAAGGATGACAATAGACTAATTCTAGTATTGCAAGTTTGTCACTTGAAAATATTCGCTTCCAAAAATCGGGGCCATAAGGGACAGGGAATAGAATTTTAGAATCACTTTCAGATACCGGAACTTCATGCACAATGGTTTGAAAACTAATTAAAGCGAGGAAGAACTGTATTAACCTAGAATGAGTACGGTTGTTTCTGCAAAGAATCTGAGCTATTCTGGTTTATAAATGTAATGCGGTCAAATCGACGCACGAAAAATTCTCTTTACACTATTTTAATTATTTACTAGAGTATTTTTCTTTTCAGCCCCAATATTACCTTTGCATGAGTAAAGAATAGTACCTCAAAACTGCCTATATTACAAAAATAACGAGCAATCTGAGTCGTGCTAACATCTTGGTGCAGAATTTACAATGGAGTTGTTCCCAATGAACTTTAATAGAAAAGTGTCAGTTTATGTTTTTTCTCTTAACTATGATAATTATTTATTTTGTGGCATTGTGAATCAATTCAACAACAGAACTTGTACTCTCATTTGAATGGAATTCAATTTGAAATGAAAACGTTCGATTTCCTAAACATTCTATCATTCTTAGCATTAAAAGTACAAGTGAATCAACTTATTGAGAATGTTTTAGAATGCAGGTAAACTAGTCTGCAGAAGCCGTCATTCATTCTGAATGTAATTTTGAAGGAATATATATATTCCTAGCTGTGCGTAGTAGTGAAATTATTTTAAGAGTTACAGTCTTACAAATGTGCTAGATATAATAATGATATGTGTAGGACCTACTCATCTCGCGGCAAATACAATAAATTTCTTATCAAAGTTAAACATATTGCACTGAAACTTGCCGATCACGCAATTTCAAAGCAACTGACGCTGAAAAATAGTCAAGAAGCTATCTAACAATCCGCTGGATATTAATGCAGGCAATTACTAACCTGTTAACGGTCACTGCCCTACGGCCGGCGATGCATTCACATTGCCTGCGTAATCGACAGTAATGGAAGGCAACAACCAACGGGTTCACATGCTTTGAAAGTGACCATTGACAGATTAATAATATTGGCGCTAACTTGCTTACTATACAACTATTTCAACTAGTCTAGAAGCACCTGCAATTCTAATGGAAGAAAACGGCATGCACCTTGAAATGAATCTGGAAAACATTCACTTGAGAGCAGTTTCACGTCCACTGATGCCGAACGTCAGTTACACATTTGAAGTACTCAGTAGTGAGCGAACACAGGTCAAAACGGCGAACACTTACGGCAATGGGTTGTGGCAGGTTGATGCAGTCAGCGAGCGTGCAGAGTACGTCAGGCAGGTACTCCGGCACACTGTAGGGCACGCTCTCAACGAAGGCGGTGAGACCGAGCACTGCTCCGTGGACCGTCATCAGACGCTCGCTTGACCACGACTTGCTCGAAGTGGACTTGCGCAAAGCCTGGCGCACTTTCTTGGTGAACCCACTCTGTTCAAAGAGGAGCCAGGTCAGACTGGGTGTCGCTGGCTAGCCCAACCAATCCAAACATCGGAATACCAACGAATCGTTATTATTATTATTATTATTATTATTGGGGTTAGACACAATGCACCGGCCTCGAGGGCTATACCGCATCGAAAGAGTAGGGACCATTTAGTATGGACTTAGGAGAACGGGGAATCTATGCACAGGGTGTGTTCCCACACAAGATCCCCTGCGCATAGAAACAGCAAGTTGAGAAGGAAGAGGAAGAAAAGACAAATAAGAAATAGCGAAGAAGGAATGAAAACGGAAGGAAGCAAAGTGGGCACGAAAGATAGAAGTCCCGAAGGCCTATCTAAAGCTGAGGTAGCCTAGCGGTGCTCCCCTGGGGGCGCTAGAACGAGTCGTTAGAAGAGGCACGGTGTGAAACTTGAAATATTGAGAATCGGATAATAATATGACACTATAAATATTCAAGATTGTTTTCAGTACTCAGAACGATTCAAAACCAGCGAGTTGAAGGTATTTCACAGCTAACAGGCGTAATGAACCAGATAAAGCTCATTCTCCAATGGAGAATATCATACATGATTGCGAGAAACAGCTTAAAAGAGGGGAGTTGCATCATCGTATATGAATGCGTAATGGAATCTTGAATTACAAAAATAAATACTAACAACTTGAAACTCAAATAGGTTACTGATATACCAAAGCACAATGTACAAATTATAACGAAAAAATACATGTGAATGCCCATGTGGGACCCTACGGGCCATAACAACCTTCATTGTAGCTACGGTTAGGCTGGATTGATTTGAGAAATAACGCAGATGAGCATGAACAACTGGTAAAAAATTTCTTGAACCACACTATGTCATAGCGAAAACAATATCTGATATTCCTTACGAATACATGAATTCACTGTTATAAGCAGCAAATAACCAATAGCGAAAAAAATCCAAAAGTTTCAAGTTAAAACTTTTGGATTCTACTGTGGATACGTTAAGCCTTTTAATGCGTCCACAGTACATTCATAAGGCAAATTAGGTGCACCGAGGTCTTACTTACGGCAGCACAGTAAGTACTGACAGACACACAAGCTACAATTAAGTACAATGTTAAAAGAGCACAGTTTAAAGACTAAATAATTATCGAATAAACATTAAGTGTATCGAACATCTCCGTCTACGATGGCTCAACAATTAGAAAAAATTCCTTGTCCTAGTGAAACTTGAAGAAAAATAAACGATACACTCGATTTCGCAAAAACCTTCCCACCTTCGAAAACGCGCATTCACACAGTAGGCTTTCGCAATACGTCGAGAGGGACGCAAGCAGAGCGCACAACCTCACACGAAGTGCGCACTCACCCTCACAGTGGCAGGGTCGTGCACAAAATTAATGTGCAGGAGGCTGGACAGCACCTGCGCGGCCATGTTGCGCACCTCGAGGCGAGCGTCAGTAATGCGCGCGAGTACCACCTGCAGCACCAGCTCTGGCGCACCATCGCAAGCCATCATCGTCAGAGCGTTGTGGAACACGATCATCTGCAGCACGCCCAGAGCAGCGCTGCGTGCACGCCACCACCTGAATGATGGATGTTAGTTATATTATCTTGCTCTTCGTCACAGCGTTGACTCGGTGACGAGTACTGTGATGGCGTCATGATAATTTTAATCGCAGTAGTCGTAATAGGAATATGGATTTACTAGCGCTTCAGTATTTCAGATTATAGCACGGCGAAGGTTTTGCATCGCAAGTATCAGCTTATTCATAACGTCATAACAATGCAACACGTAGTTAGTCACCCTAAGCCACCATTCTTTAGCAGTCATAAATAAGAATAGTCCAATGATCTCATTCATAGTTATAATATATTTTTGTTCAGTCAAGTTTCACATTGTTTCCAGCAGGAATCAAATAACCCAACTGAGTTTGATAATTTTGATAATGGCGATATTACCCTTGGAATGGAATAGTTGATGACAAAGTTGTGAAGGTAGTAATAGTTGTAAAGGCGGATGACAAACGAGAACGAATGATAGGAATAAAAGTGTAAAAATAACATAATGCCGATTTCTTCAAAATGAAATTTTTTTAATGTTTTAAAAAAAGGAACTATGTCATATAAGAAGAGTTTCTATCACGGTACGTAATTACATTCAAAACTTTACTTTTAAAACTAAAACGGAGTATTTATCATTACACTTTAACAAAGAAATACATAGGCGAAAAATTAGAATTCTTGCTGAATGGAGCCGCTCTGGAAAACATCCATACACAGCAATCTGCTCCAGCAGGTCCTACACGCCTCACCTGTACAACAATCTGCTCCAGCAGGTCCTACACGCCTCACCTGTACTCGGCAATCTGCTGCAAACGCTGCAGGAGGGGCATGAGCTCTTGCTGCTGCACCAAGGCCTGACCTATGGTGCAGAGTGCAGACACACAGTTACTGCACACCTCCTGCTCGCTGTCCACACTCTCCAACTGGCACAGGGCGCCCAGCAATCTGCCCAGCACACAAACCAAAGTCAACCCCCAAACACACTTAGTCCAATCTACAGAGTATCCCAAAAAATATATTCTCCATTACTGAAAGGCTCATATTGCCGGTGTAAATGAGAATATTGGACTTCCTTATTTTACGGGAATTGATTTTTTTAATATTAATATTATTATTAGTTAGTTTCAAGCTCCCTAGCCACATGGAATGTGATATCAAAACAAATGAAAAGACGGAACAATTTATAGAAAAAGTTGAATCTATCCACGAGAGTGTTCTTATACAAGGCCTCCTGCGCATAGAAATAGCAAGTTACGAAAGAAATGGAAGAAAAAATTAGGAAACATAAGTGAAGAAGGGATAAAAAAAGCAAAGTGGGCACAAAACATGGAAGTCCCGAAGGCTTTGTTAAAGCTGAGGTAACCTGACAGTGTCCGCCTTGGGACGTCAGTCCCCAATACATAGGATAGACCAACCCAACTAGCCTAACCCTATTGCCAATCCTAGGCCCCCTTAATGGGTATTATAATGAATTAAAGATTGGCCAGCACCAAGGTAAATGAATTGTGGCGGTATGGATTTAATGCGAAGCGCCTGACCATACCACAACAGAGGAGTCTTTTTACTGTGGAATTGCAACAGGAGAAATCTTCTTAGATACGCTAGATGATTTCATAATTCATTCAGTTTAACAGGACTAGGGTTTATCTTTTAGACACGTTTGGTACACGCAAAAAGGAGCACCAGCACATCGACACACTTCTGTAAAAACAAATAACGAAAAGCGTTCAGTCAGTGTATCATGGCACCAGCATTGACTGCTGAATGGCATCCAGAAGTCCGGATGCATCACTGCGCTACTCTCTCTAAGGGTGCCCGCACACCAAAAGCGTTAAAGCGAGAAGATGGCATGCGAGAATGCAAGAGTGGCTTGAGAACACGGTAATGCATTCAAGTGCACACACCAAAAGCGTGCATGCGCGAGATTGCAAGCGTGCTGAAGATGGTCTTTCAGTCTTTCATGCACTCTCGCTTTAACGCTTTTGGTGTGCGGGCACCCTAATGGGACCAGGTGAACAATCAAGTGTCCCAAACACTACCTCCATCATTAGAAACTCTGCGTCAACGACTTGAGGCAAAGTTCACTGCTTTAACGAACGACCCCGTGATGATCGGAGAAGCTGCGAAAGTGATGAGAGAGCGACAATGTTGAGCTCAATGGAAGACATGCTGAAGAATACTAAGATTAAACTAGCCAGACGATACTGTTTTGGACTGTTAAATCTAACTTTTTTTAAATACATAAATTAACCAAGGTGAGAAATCTATTGATGATTTACTAATGTGAGGGTGTGTTTTCCGGAAGACACACACTTTATGTGATAGTTCATTCAACTTGGGGCTGGCCATTCTTCATTAGATTATTGCTCGTATGTATTTTTAGGCCCCGCAAATAAAAACTTTCAATAAATATAAGAAAATCTTTTTCATGTCTGAATTTGTATACAAGCAACCATAAAATGGAGCATAAAAATTAAGAGGATACCCTGTATAACAACTTCATATTCTTCAGGCCAAATACTAGGCACGTCACTACAGACAAAGCCACGCTAACCACAAAAATGAACTTGTCCGAAGCAATAGAGTAAAACGAAACAGTACATCGGTTTCGCATTTCTAGATCTACTAAACAATACCAGCCTAGCGTACTGTTCATTACCTACCTTCAGCAAAGCAGGGAAACAACAGTTGGTACAAAACACATCGACTCAAATCCCTAACTGCAACTGACCATATTAAAGCTAAAAAAATATCCCTACACTCGTCAACACGAGCCACGCCCGCGGTTGGTTGCTTGAGCCGTACACACCACAAACGCACCTTGTTTCTCCTATACGGTACCTACAAAATCCTTAAGTCTGACTCGTCAAAGCGACGAAACGCGAAGAATATGCATTATTAGAATGAAATTTTATCTGTGCTGCGATACATTCAAAAAGATTTACTTCATGAGCTGTAACGATCCGTAGAAAGCATTGGAATATAAATAGCAAGGTTAAGCAGAGTTCACCCCTTGCGAGTCGGTAGCATTCCTTACTCATTAACCACTTTTAGGTTAGGTTAGGTCAGGCTAGGCTAGGCTAGGTTAGGTTAGGTTAGGTTTTAAACTGATGTTCCTGTACTAACTTCAGGTCTTACGCATCTGGGTGGTTGAGATAGAGATAAGTACGGCCACCATATTATACACCTGTACCCCCACATCAGGCCCCTGCACCGCCTCACTTGTACAAAGGAGCTGGTACCGCATTGTGGTTGCGAGTGCACAGAATCTGGACGAAGTAGCACATGGTGTTGATGATCCTGAAGGCGTTCTTGCGCTCGTCGGTCTCCCCAGCGACGCTGTCGCACGACGGACTAGGCAGCTGCGACGCAGACGTCCCGTTTGACGGGTCAGCTTCTACGTCTCCCGACGATGTCTTGTCGTCGGACGATGGGTCCTGATTGAAACCAGGGGCGTCTCGGGACGGAACGTCTATGGCTGCGTCGCCTGACGATGCGTCTTCTTGGGACGCCGGCTCAATGCTAGCGTTGCTGTGCATGTTGCGCCTGTCATTAAGAGACATCCGATACATAGGATAGAACACCTCATCATTCTTAAGAAGAAAAGCACCAACTTTCTGACAAAAACATAAGGAACCCAAATTTGCAACCTTGAGATTTATTCCAAAACATACATCAGAAAACGACAGCTAATCAGAAGAAGCTAAAACGGCTCTTACAACAAGATGGCAGATACTTCCATGGTTTAACTATATCAAAATAACTCAAGTTTTCAATAATGGAAGCATCTCTGAGGCAACAGGAGAGTATGTGAAGTAGACATCTAATTAGATTACAAGGAACTATTTGGAAACAGCACTGAATAAGTAACATATCTTCATTACTTGTGACAACTTGAAACATTGTGAAGAACGGTTTTTATCAATTCATCTACTTCAATTCTTTTAATTCTTTTGAACAGCGTACAGAACAGATCTTTTTAGAGCAGCAAAGATAATATGGTTGTCGGGATGCAAGATTCTCAATATACCATACAAAAATAACACTTTTAAGGGCACCAAATAAAAAATCATAATAAAACAGAAAATCAGACACAGAAAATTTTAAGACTGGCTCTAAATCATCAAACCTCCATCCTGAACGGTATGGCATTACTTTCCAGTTTTTTTTAAGCGCCCACTCATTCCTTCAGTGAAAAATCTTAGTTGTTTTGTTAAATTTTAATACATAAGCACAGCCTGATTTTTGAATTGGTGAAGAATCTCATTCCTATCTCCCCTGGTTAGCGCTCAAGTCCCGGATCTCCATAACAAGCAAGCAATCATATCTCGCTCTCACATTCCTGCTTTACAGATTGCGTGTTCCCCTGGAGAAAGTCCCTGATCTCCATAACAATCATACCTCGCTCTCACACTCCTGCTTTACATATTGCGTGTTCCCCTGGAGTTAGTCCCTGATCTCCATTACAATCATTCATACCTCGCTCTCACACTCCTCTTTTACATATTGAGTGTTCCCTTGGAGTTAGCATGAGAGTGCACACCAAAATGGTGCATTAAATCATTTTTCTCGTGGCTTCAAAAAACTAATGCCCTAACACACAATAGGAAAATAGGATCAAATTTTGCTTAAGAGTCCACACTATTCTTGGAAAAGTTGGATTAGTATTTGCATGGAAACAAATTTAGACTCGCTGAGTAAAAAACAAACAATGCTTCTCGGAAAACCAATAAACATTGAGTTTTAAAATCAAGACAAATCAGTTTTAAAATTGAGATGAAAGAAAGGCCTAAGTCATAGACAACGCCTGCAAGCGACACAAACCTTCCTTCACTGCTTTGGGCAGCCGCCACCATCATTTCAGCAGGGACAATGTGGCCCAACATGTCTGCAGGACTCTGAGAAGACCCAGTCAGTCTAGGGTCAGGGCCCATAACGAGGCTTAAGCCATCGCTGCTGCTGTTGCCGCCCCCAGAATACTCCTGCAGACTGCCCAGCTGACCCAACACGTCATCAACGAACGCGTCCAGACTGATCAAGTTAGGTACCTTCAACGAGAACCCGCTCTTCTCCGAGTAGAACAAGCCAGTGCTCAAGAAGAATACGTTGTACAGCACTCTGAAGCAAAGGAGAAAATTGAATATGTTAGCGTAACAATGAAAATTGCCACAGGAAATTAAAATAAACACACACACGAAGTACATCTACAAGAAATACTTATGCTGACAAGAAAAGAGCGTTGGTATTTTATAAAGCCTCTTGTGACCCCAAAAAAGAAATATGTACGTGATATCTCCGTCCTCTGAGACAAATATAAACGTATTCAAATACTAAAGAAAACCGGGAGGAAAGTCTCATTATGATCAACGTCCAAAAAGAAAGCCACGACAAAACGTTTCAGTAACGGCCAAAGGAGGCACCCCCTGAAGGCTCGACCAAGCGACGCAGAAACAAGAACACGTTACCATCCATCCCCTTACCCAACGGACTTTTGGTATCTTAATCCCTCGTAAATTAAGATAATTTCTTCGATATTCGTATAGGAATACTCATCAAATTAACTAGATCTAAATATTCTAGTGATATATCGTGCTCAGTAAACCACTTTCGAACGAAGTGGTCAACGCGAGTAATTTATAGTTAAAAATTATATCATATTCAATAATAGCATTAGTACAGATTCCGGCGTTTCAGTGATTCAAACCATGTCGCACTGAAAGATAAGGAACTATTTAGTATTAACTGTAGAAAACGAGGAAATTTATCTCCTAGGTGCGTTCCTACACAGAATCCCGTGGGCATAGAATCAAGTTAAGGGGACTGTCTAGCAAAGTTTTGTACAAACATATGGCAGCGTATTTTTTATTGTGAACCGTTCTTTGATACATTTTCATAACATATCAATATTTCAAAACTGTACCTGCAAACTGAGGTATTGGCAGAGAAAAAGAGGGAAAAATATCATTTGGATGACGTTAGTAGTAGCAGTGATAGCGCTTCAGTGACTCAGACTCTCTCGTACCAAAAGAGCAGGGACCATTTAGTATGAACTTGGAAGAACGGGAAATCTATGCACAAGATGTGTTCCCACACAAGATCCCCTGCGCATAGAAACAGCAAGTTAAAAAGGGAGAAGAAGAAAAGAAATAATAATCAACGAAGAAGGAATGAAAATGAAAAGAAGCAAAGTGGGCACGAAAGATAGAAGTCCCCGAAGGCATATCTATAGCTGAGGTAGCCCAACAGTGTGCCCCCAAGGCCCGGGGATGAAACGAAAACATGAGAGATAGCAGGTTGGTTTGACGCTCGGTTCTACGGATTTCTCCTGATCTCGTGAGCCAGAAATACCCACCAATCTACGCCCAAGGGGCAAATTTCCCGTACTAGTCCACACTGCGAGGTTCTATTGTCTTGCCTAAAACAGTAAATATAAGGAATATTTTTACTATTTATCTTAGATGATTTATCCCCAGACGTTCATCTTGCATCACAACGTCAAGACCCTAGACCGGGTAACATTTCAAGACTATGAACATCAAGTTTGGCAGGCCTTCAAAACGAAACAAGGTGTGCACTACAGCTTGACTTATCCTGCCTAAGGGGCGACGAGTAAGCCACTCACGAGCTGACACGATCCCTGACTGTCTTGTAGGGATGAGAGAGAGCGGGGCGCAGCAACTGCAGCAGCCGCGGCTGTAGCTGCAAGATGCGCCACTCCTGCTGGTGTAGCATCGAGGAGCACACGGACAGTCGGCTGCAGGAAAACGCATGCCAGTTAAAAAACATACACAAATATCCAAAGCCAAAGAAAACAATTCATTCACTTTCGTCACAATGAACCGAAACCATGATACGATGGAAAATCCCTTGTCAATTACTGAGAAACGGGTTTTGAATATCTGCTCTAAGTTATTACTGAATAGTGTGCACTGTTGCAGCCCCCCAATATCTAATTTCTACCCAGGAAATTTTACTGCCTCCACCCGATGTTTGTAAGCGTACTCGACAGTCGTTTTCATTTCTCACACACATCAAATAACAGGCGTACATCAAGTGTCGCTTACATGAACTAATAATACAACACAAACGTGAAACGCGTACTCGTGAAGGTTCATACTTTTGATAAATATCCTTTCTAAAATGATGGAAGCGTAGCATAAGAGAAATGCTTAGGTCTACACAGGAATATAACTGAGTTAATAGCCATACAGAAATACAACGAAATTTAGCCGTATATTGGAACACAGTAAAACTTAGCCCCATCTTACAGGAATACAGAAACGTAGCCCCATACAAAACTAGTCAAACTTGGCCCCACACATGAAACTTTACCTCATAAAAGAATACATACGCCCCATAGTAATTCATTTGTTAATTCATAATTTGGACAAGTAACGTAGGGTGATGATATAAGAGAAGGAAAAAGGATAAAATCCAGAAAATAGAAGTGTGGCCAGTCCTGCAACTGACCACTGAACGTTGAAGGAGGACGAGGCAGCAATATCTGGGCAGTCGATGAGGAACTCAACAAGAGGTGCGAAGAAGTTGGCGTCTCTGTCCATGCTGATCTTGGACACAGCCCGGAACCAGTTCTCCATGGCCTCGGCGGACATCTTGCTGAAGGCGAGTGATAACGTCTCTGTGGCCAGGTCCATTGCATCGCGCCACGCTGCGTACGGCCAGTGCTTCGTGGCACGAACTAGGCCTGGAATGGGAACAGGATTGTGCAGTGTGATGCCTGCTGCACTCGCACTGCACTGCGTGACACAGCAGTTCTTGGCTAGCTGTCCCAACCTGCATCGTGCGCAGCTGACTATCACAAATCTATCATTACCTCAAACACAATGCCACGACTTTCAACACAACAGCACATCCTGCAAAACCACGGTCTTCAAAACGACTCAACGGCTGGACAACCAAATTTCGGAATGATGTTGGTTAGCGTATGTTTAAATTGCATTGCTCCATTGATGCCGAATTAGTGACGCAACCGACCTCACTTTTGGTGAAGTATTATGAGCCACTACTGGGAAATTCTAATAAGATGGAGGCGCAACATGGTCTTGCACCATGAGGACCGCCACCTCACCCTTCGTTTGTACTTCTATTAGTCTTCGTTGTCGTAATAGTATTTCATGTTTAGTTCGGTGAAGACAGTCGCTGACCATGCACCTCACGCGTTCCTGTATAATCAGACTACAGGATCCACAACGCGAGCTAATCAAGCAGTTATGATGTAACGTTAAGACAACTTGTATCGGGCACGCAACATGCGCTGTTCTTAGTAAGCAAATTACTTGGGTCGGTACATCAACTAACCACGACGAATTAAGAAGTCACAATAACCCCCACGCACACCAGGAAATACAGTCTCACCATCACTTGCGGCTCTGTACCGCCACAAGAACACTGGACAGCAATGATAAAGACTTGTACGTACCTGCCAGCATCTCGGCTGCACAGCGTTGGCTGGCTTCTGCTGTGTCGTCAGCCAAACGCACGAGGTGCAGGCGAATGAGCGGCAACAAACAGGGCCCGTAGTTGCGGAACAGTCCCTGATAAACCACACACAAGAAAATTAAACACAACCTGACAACATTTAACATCAAGTGTTGACTCACGCTTACACCATACTGTGCATGTGCGATTCATAGGATTTTATACTGGGGTTTGTTTCCACATCGACCCAAGCTGCACAACATTCGACATATCCCATTGTCATGATAAAAGAAGCAATTGCATTTCCTGAGAACGCACACCATCAATTTCGTTTGACGATTCTGTACCAAGTTAGGCCTTTCAGTGATGATTGAAATGACGCCTGCTGCACTGCTGGAGTACATTTCGTAATTTAGGAAAAACACTTTGTATGTATTCGTTAAGGCTTCAAATTACGGAGTCATGCTAGCTCGGTTGGTTTGCTTGATGAACCGGAAGTGTCTGTGAGCTTCGTTGTAATCGTCATTACAAATACAAGCATTTGTAGCGTGTACAAGTTCGCGGGAGTTAAGCGAGGAGTGATGATCATGAAAGAAGTCGTCATCGTAAACTGATCCCCCTTTCTAATTATATCGCCATGACATAGTGCTACTACATAACGGTCGGTGGCTCGAAGTAACTGATACTGTGCGTTATCCTATCGTATGAAGGAATAACGCACGTGTGTAATGGTACAGAGATGCGAGATTGAGCCTCGACAGATGATACTGGGAGAGGAGCGGAATCGAAACGCAATGTTTCAGCAAACTTGTAAATCCCGTATCAAAGGATTACTATCAGGAGCCTACAAAATTTTGTGCGTTTTTACCTTAAAAGTGTAATAAATGAAACGAAAAACAAAATTTTATTCACAAGGAGTTCGCACTTATATCTGCGATTTTTCCTAAGGATTGGCAAGTTTAAATACATCTTCATAACCCCCTAGGTTGTGATGCAAAAACTGTGACGTTCTCGCTCAAGCTCTTCTTTACAATGGGCACTTCGCTACTTGATATTGTTCGAGGACGAAAAAGGTGATAAACCGCAAGAGACTCATGGGGACAATTTGGAGGATGAAATGCGAGTTCCTAACAAAATGTCAATGATTTTGAGCACAGCAGGACGAGGAAAGCGTGGCGCGCATTGTCAGGCAGGAACCGATGCTTACGCGATTCCCTTAGCAGGCTGTTTTCAAATCAATTTCTCCCTGACAAATAGTCTCAGAGGTGCTCTACAATTGAAAAAAAGAATTCATCTTTTCTAAAGTACAAAGACAAATAGAGGAAGCATACCTTCCACAACATCATTTTGCGAGCGTCAAAACGCTCCGTGTTGTTCCTCTGATCCTCGAGCGTGAGGAGCCCCACAAGGTGGCCGAGTTTCTGCTCGTCTGTGAAGAAGAGGAAGATGGCGCGCTCTGCAGGGCTGAGGTCGTCCACAGGCCTGTCCAGGGGAGGCTGCTCGCTCGGTGGGCAGTAAACCAAAACTTCCCTGCGGACAAGGGAATGTGTAAGGCCGAAGAATTTTCGGATTTAAAGTTCAAGACACCCCAAAGGCCTATCTATAGCTGAGGTATCCAAACAGTGCTCCCTGGGGTCGCCGGTCCCAGCAGCATGAAATAGACAAACCTAACTAACCTAACCCTACTGCCTCCTCAGAAGATTTAGTAGAGCAACACACTTCTATCTTTTCTCAGATCACAAAGTTGAAACAATAGTTTTGATAAAAAACTGCACGAATGGAGAAATAACCGTCATTTAAAAAATGAAACACAATAGATATTTTCAATTGATTTTATTTTAAGCAATGGAACAACACGAACTACATAAAGGATGGGAACAATATAAAACGACGAAAATAATCCTTCTACCATACTAAACATTTGCGTGGAAGCATTCTCACATGGCCTATATTACAACTAATCCACACCAAAAATCACAACCTTAGAACCTCTGACAGGACTGGATTTTAAGGCTTTCCATGACGTATCGAAGAGATGACAACCTAACCAAACGAAGATTTTTCGTAACGTGCGACAGTTCACTACGCCTGCGGTCACACCAATCTGGAACAACAAAATTAAACACACAAACTCAGAATTGCTGGGCATTCGAAAAGCTATAAAACAGGGCGATCAAATCTACAATGAAGTACATGTATACCTACCGAGGCCAGCAGGTGAATCCGACGTAGGTGGGGTGTATGAAGGGACGCTCGTTGTATTCTTTTTCGCTGATGTCTTTATACTTGGAGTCGTACTGCAACCACCTGCAGCATACGAGGGTTTAATGCTGTTTATTTGGAGCCGTACTGCAACCACCAGTAAAATGCGATGGTTTATTGCCGACTTTATACTTGGACCCGTACTGCAACCACCAGTAAAATGCAAACGTTTATTAGAGATGAGCTACGCTTGGGGGTAGCTCCATACTTACAGCGCCCCGCAAAAGTTTACGATAGACCATTAAAAACGCCACTTTATGTGTTGATAATTATCGGAGGTAATAAAACTTTTACTACCAACAGAACATGTATTTAAACAATAATGGAAACTAAATAATGAAATTAAATTATTCAGTTCTTTGGTACAAAAAATATCAAAATTAGGAACGCAGAAGTTTACAAGGCACTTTGAGTTTAACTATTTTTAGATAAATATTATGTAAGGTAAGATTAGTACAACGTTTTCAAGTATCTAGAGTGTTCTAGATTACGCAATTGGCACCTAATGCAGGTCCAAGTCTAAATATTGCACCATTCTTAATCTGATTTGCGCCGTGTAATTATTCACGCAATACGGAAGCAGAAACACATTTATCAAAATCTTCGAAAACGCATTGTAAGTCTTCATGAAAGTGGATTTGGTTATAGTAAAATACCTGAACAGGTAATGGTTCCATTGAATTCAGTTGGATTCGTCACTGGAAGTCTCACAATTCCATGCTTCCTATGGCAAGATCTGGTTGTACTTGCAAAATAACAGAACGCGTATCAAGATTAAGACGAAAAGTAAGTAATTTACTAAAAGTTACTCTTAATGAATTCAATTAAGATTAAGAAGGAACAGGAGTAAAAGTTAGCAAGGACACAAGTAGTCGATCACATAGTTGTCCTCTTTGCTCTAGGTCTTCAAGGAAAACTCTAATTCTAAAAAGAAAACGTGTTACCGATGGACTGAGTTTTGCAAAAGAGTTTGTGAATAGGCCTGCAGAGTTTTGGAATAGCGGACTTTGGCCGGATGAGATGAAACAGAATTGTTTAGCAGGACTGCAGAACTAAGAGTTTGGAAAAAACACGGTACTGAATCCTTACCAAAAACCACTTTTCCAACTGCATAATTTGGAGATGGCCCAATCATGATCTGGGGTTGCTTTGGTGTCACAGGCCTTGAAAAAGTTCAAAGGAAGAATGAATGGAGCACACTCCAGAAGTAGTTTGGAGAGAAATTTTAGAACAAGTGTGCATTTACTAAAATTAAAACCACATTGGAACTTTCAGCAATGACAACGATCCAAAACATACGGCAAAGTCAACACGAAATGGATTCATTCTATTTGAGTAAATGTTCCAAAATGACGTGGTCAATCAACAGATTTTAACCCTATAGAGAATTGATGGAGAGAATTGAAGAACGTTTCCATCGAAGAATGGAATAATATTACCTCAAACACATTTAAGATGTTCGTAGGAGATCACTCTAAGCGAATACATACTGTAATTAACAAGGATTATACTACAAAATATTAAGAAACGATTAAGTAAATAAGTTGAAAACTTTTGCATTCCTAATTTTATTTTTTGTATCAAACAGCCTTATTGTTATATTTCATTTTCTGATTGTTTCCATAGATAGATAGATAGATAGATAGATATTTGTTTAACCACCACTGATGCCAAAAGGCATTTCAGATTGTTTCCATTATTGTTTAAATACAAGTTCGGTGAGCAGTAAAAATTTCATTTACCTCTGATGATTATAAATACATGACATTTTAAAGTGTATTGTAAACTTTTGCGGGGCGCAGTAATCCTTGATTGTCTTCAAATGTTTCTAACAGGTAGATGTATATTTCGACGATCAAGTCCACTTATGTATGTTAACCCAGGTTCAGTGATATATTTAGAGGTCACACCACATTCATTTGAACTCAACCTCAAACACAGAACACGGAATGGAGAATAAGGTTTAATTCCAAGAACGAACAGGAAGTGCACTATGGTCCTCGGGAGCGAAGCGAATCCCGATTATTTACAGTTTATTCCAACTGAAGTTACTGGTACCACCAGGATTCCTTCTATAGAAGAGGCTCGTCTCAGATGGGCCCTTAATACAACCGAGACCCCATAGCTAGGTAGAGAGAGTCGCCAGAGCCTATATCATATACAAAGCATAAGAAATCGAGGATTACCGAATAAATTAACGAGCATTAATTTTAGATGATGACTAAAGGCGGCCAAGGTAACCGTAGCACTAGCTTCAGTCCCGAACTCCAAGTGGTCCCGGTCTAGGTTCGCTACTCTGCTATGCTCCGAGTCACCGCAGCAGCTGAAGATCGCGCTCAGTCTCGACAATCACAGTTGTCCGAATAGAATTTCCGACACAGGTTATCTCATTCCCAACTTTTTTACCTTTGAAACCTAACACCGTTTTCGAATACTTATTCGTACTGGTACTAATTAATATTTACGATTTAGCTTTAATTATAATAGTTAAACTTTATGTCGCATGATCTTTAATGAATATTTCATTAATTGCAGCCCAATCAACGTGATAGTATCTGTGGAACATTTGAAGAACATTAAGCTTTTGAGTTTGGAAAGAGGGATTTCAAAGCTGCGGCGAAGGCCCTCATTATATAAAGGAGAGCTCTATAATCAAAGAAGTTGCACGAGATCATTCGTAAAATTCATAAATAGAGATTTTGTCCTTGAAGATGAAGACGTAGACCAAACAAGACGTCCAATTACGTTAGGTAAATAGCTCCTTATGGAAAAAACAGAGATCCTGCCATATCAGTTGAAAGACTCATCCCTAACGTGTTCTCTAATTATCACTGTTCTCCGCAGCCCACGATATCCTTTGAATAGGTTGCTTCTCAAAAATTATGACGACATAGACACAGACATTTCAGAATCTCTCTCGTCGAAACTGAAGGAGTTTTTCACTTGATGTCAATAAAATACTAGTGCACGTAGATGGAGAGACGGGTAGATAATTACAGAAACTAGACTGATAATTACATTCAAATGAAATAAATACTAAATAAATTGCTTGCCTCATTAAAATAAAGAACATTACTTATGTAATGACCTGATATACATTGAACTCCAGCTTCCTCCTCATGCACGCAGTGTGATTCTAAATCAATTCCATCAACGTCCCGCATGAAGTAACTATCTCACATTTCAAGTCAGATCAAGGTAACGACGATCACAAGCTCTGGTTCAGGTTGCTAACACGCTAGTCTCGGCAAGTGGTTCAACTGACCTGTTGTCGTCCCTATCCACGCCCGGACAGAACCTCTGGACAGCAGGTGTGCTCGCTTGCTGCTCGTCTTTGGTGCCAGCAGGCGGGCGCAGCAGCTTCTTCTTGTGAGGTCGCTTCAGGTTGCGTAACACATTCGACATGAAGTAAACCGCCAGCTGAGAATTAAAACGAAAATAAAAATAGACTCGTGAGCAGGATGTTCAATTCAATACATGCTTATGGGTGGGTTTCTATCGTTCATAAAGTTACCAATGATGACTATATGCCACATGTATTGATGACATGAGATGCTTTGACATAAGATGCATAAGGATGCAATGATTTCCAGTGCATTTCCAAAATGATATTCCCTTTTCTGATGTACGTATAGTACCGATACGAATGAACTATAATATTACAATACACAAAAAACTACATATAATAATAGAAAAGACTGCAAATTAAAATATCCAGAGTAAGGAAAAAATAAGTTACTTAACCCTCAACTGCATCTTGTATCAGATACATTTCCTTCAAAAAATATCAGAATTCCGTAAGCATTGTCATTGTGCAACAATCTTAAATATTGGTGCAGTAAAGGGTGAGTTCCTCCAGAACGCTGTCAGTTCAAACCTTCTTGATATATCATATGTTTAAATTCACAGTGCATTGCCAGTAACTCGTATTACAATACGCTAAAATCCACATAAAAAACCAAAGGTAACAAATTCGAATGTCCTTAGTATGACAACAAAAGTCACTGAAGTTGCCCGGAACGCGGTCAGTTCCCACCTTCCTAATGTGGATGTTGTGGTGCACCAAGGCGGCAGTGAGGCTCTGAACGCCTGAGGCCGGGAAGAGCAGGTCAGGTCTCACCAGCACGCCCAGCATCCCGACCGCCATGTGCTCGTGCCGCCATTGTCTGTGCCACACAACACCAGCCCCAAGTCAAAGATAACTTCCCATCGTACGCCATATGATTTGGTCCATCCTTTTATTGCCCAACTTCAAACATGAAAAGTATGACAGTGATCTGCGCAGCTTTCCAAGTCTGTCGTGCATCAAATGAAGTTGAATTGGGACCGAATATGAGTAAAACAGCCACCTGAAACCCATGTAATCAAACCTGACTTTTTTTAAATTAATTTTCGAATTGTGTAAATTCCACTGCATTTGGGGCAGATACAGTAGGCTTAGGAACAAGATCGGATGAGATCTGACGCTACGGTGTGTGCCTATAGTGTGACGGAAGTAACCAAGCGAGAGCCGTAAGGTTATGCTACTAACTTTGCCAGCAAAGCTTCTCGCTCAAATTAAATCATGTGCTGCGCATGTGAATCAGTGACAATGAGAATCGCGGGAGCCTTTCGACTCCTCAGCGACGTTACTGACGTGATTAGAAAATATTACTTTTGAGATACTGCCTAGTGAAGCGAATTAAAACGATCAATTGTAAGAAGAGTGAGTTGCTTGAAGCTTTCAGAAAAGCACACTCTGTCTTTGTTTATGAACATAAGATTACCAACAGTTCGGAAGTGGTTCAACACAATTTTCATTCACAGTGATTCCCAGAATATAAACGTTAGCAGCTCAGTAGCTGACCTGTTGAACACCAACACACGGCATACAGACCGGCTCCAAATTGTATAATTAAGCAAGTAAATGAAGGAAGGAACTCGTGAATGTTGTTGCGTATGACTAGTACGAATTTACTATTCGATGCTAACAGCTAATAAAATACGACCAAAAAATCTCAGTTTGACTTGTGAAATTTCATATCTACACACATTAATTTGACATCGATATTGTTGCTTTTATGGATGTTTTAACAAATACTATATAAATTCATGACAGGGAAAAATATGAATTATCTTGATTTGATAAAATGGTGTTGAAGACTCAGAATAAACGATTAGAAGACTTTTTTCAAATTCACCTCCCTAAAAATACAAGAACACATGTATAAAAAATGGACTTACTGATGCTGGCTTCAGAAAAAGGTTTCAGATCTGTGCTCGGAAGAAGGGAAACTATTTTCAAGCTGAAATCATAAATAGTTTCCTGGAATCTCGAGCAATGGAATCATAAAATTTCCTCTAATTTTAACAAATTTCTTTAATCCGCAGCTGAAGGCATTAAATTATTTAGCCGCTTTTAATAAGCGTTTGATCATCAAAACTCGTATGAACCAACACGCAGGATCGAAAGACGGCTCGCTACAAACCCCAGTTGGCCACCAGTTACAAGAGGTCGAAGTGCACGCACAGTTTGCCGCTGAGGAACTTGGCAGCGATGTTGTCGACGAGTTGGTTGTAGGCGTCGAGATGCGTCTGGCGCTCCTGAGCCACGCGCTGCCTGCCTGCCAGCACCTGCCCTGCGTTCACCACCCCCTTCACTAGCCGGCTGCACGCCGCCAGGGCGCCATCTGACACCTGCCCGTAACCCTCTCGCGTGAGTGCAGCCATCAAAGCGGACGGTTGTTGCTATGAGGTGCTAATGGGTTACCAATGTGCACGCGCGTCTAGCTTTGGATCATGGTGACCAAAATCACGAACTTGAAATGTGGAAGGGTTTCAGATGTAAATAAGGCAATGCCACTTAACATGTAGTGGTATGTTCTCGCTAATTCTAATCGAGTAGCTCTTCTATTTGAGAAATAAATAACTACGCATGAAAAAAGAGCTAAAATTTGGTATTACCCAAATCGTGAGTCAAAATGAAGGATTTAACAAGTATGCGAGGCACATTTATTTCAAAAAAGTGCTTTCTTTTTGTCATGAAAGTTTCTAATAATGGGAGTAAAATCAAGAAAAATATTACACTATTCAGAAGGTATAAAATTATACCAGAAAAAAATAGTGGTTTACTCTAGATTGAAGTTAGTAAAGACTGCTATAAAAAATTCTGAAAAGACTTTAGTCTATAATCAGAATGGCTCACAGATTATGTTTCAAAATTATTTTCTTCTTATAATGAGAAATGAACAACATTCTATAAAATTGAATCACAATTGGCGACCGAGAATATGAAAAGAAACAGGAAAATTTCTCACAAAATAATAAAAACAATGACTGAAGTAACAAAATAAACGCGTCCCTCTATTACTTAACATTATGAGAGTGGCTGCCGACACTCGTTCACAGGACCATGCAGCGCTGGCTTCAATTCAAACTAAGTAGCTTTGCTAACTCATTTTAAGGTATGTTTTAAAATCGGCTACTTCTATCGGTTATGTTGTTATAACGAACATGTAAACTGTGTTTTGTACAATGAACATAGGTAGCATGAGTAACTCATAAATGACGTTGCTCATTAGAACTCCTATATGTAAGGTCATAAATCCTATTTAAAATTTATTTTCAGCTGTCATCCAAAGAGGACTCTGGCTCACTATAGGTGAATGCCAGCCTAACTTTTCCACAGCCCCGTCAATAATCTACTATCTGGCAGCGAAATCTGCGCTTCGGCATCCTAAATGATAGATGATTATAAATGCTCCGGCAAAAAAGTTTTGACGGAGCTCGGTCGAATAATTCAAGATGAACGTTTTCATAAGGACCCAAGCTTTTTTTCACATCTTGTCATAAAATACAATGTCTCAATCAGCCACATAGATATCAATTAATTAGATATGTGCATGAAAAAAAAAAACAGCGATCACGAAAGAATGTCCTCACAAGGTACTAAAAATGACCAGACAGTTGAAATAAATAGGTGGTTCCCTCACCTTTTGCTCAATGCTGATAAGCTCTGAGAACTTGAGTATGTTATCGAGGAGCTGGCTGAGGAGGTTGGCGATGGAAGGCTTTTCCGAGTGCTGGGCCGACACGAGGGCAGGCCAGAGCTGCTCCAGCGCGAGCCACTCCCGCCTCACCACCAGACCCTTGCACTTGGCACCCAGTAACACAAACAGGGAACCTGCACAAGGCACACGCGAGTTGTTCACAGCAGTCATAATCTCTCTTCAAAGTGCTCAAATTTAATTGCTCAGGCAATACCTGATAGACATTTATTTGACCTGTTTCCTTAAAAATATTGGCTATCAATGGATTGTACGCCAACTGCGAATAATGCCATAAGTCTAATTAATGTTTCGTATATATCAAATTAATGCCGAATGAATTTATTCATTATTGTGGATTAATGTATCTTAATTTATCATTACAATTAAGCTTAATCAAGTTTTAAAACTGTAAAAAGACTTTACGAATACCCTGTATACTACGAGTGATACCCTAATGTTGTAGATAAAAGTATGAGACGTCCTGTTACAACACTAGAATGATTTGACCAAAGAAACAGTTTTTCGAAGAAATATAGAGCACCTTGCTTACAGTTTGGATGCAGGGAACAGTGGGAGAACCAACATGATGCAAGACAAAACAGACCATGGTTGAACAGGGCTCACAAAATACCTAGGAGTGCTCAATACCGCGACTCTAGCCTAAATGATATTCAAACCTCGCAAAGCAAGCAAAAGGAGACCGCAGGGAAGGAAACGCAATCGAAAATAAATTAATTTTTTTTTTACAAAAGTTTTTAAATGCATCAAACTTGTGAACTAACATCAAACCTGACGATTGATTGAACCAAAGTATCATTAGAACCCCTTCCTTAGCGGTGAAGTCTAAGTTCTGAAACTCTAAG
>VOMN01008574.1:0-11415 GCA_014899125.1 Orchestia grillus
TCTATTGCCTATGGCCTATCCTATGCCCCCTGAGGGGATTAGGAAATAAGAAAGAATCATTAAGATAAAGGGTCAACCTGGACTTTGAAATAGAGGTGCAATGGGTTAAAGGGTGGTCTACCGTTTTATCTTTGTGTGAAAGAATTAATGAGTCAAATTATCCTAAGGCAGCAATAATACCATCTAGCTTTCAGATTTTGAAATTTCAAAATCATGGATACACCCATCAGTGTATCCAATTTACCAATATAAACATTGGTAAATTTCTTTTCAAATCTTACTTAGATAATTTAAAGCATCAGGTCTAGGACACACATGAGAAGTTGCAGTAATTAAAATATAATCAAGTTCACTTATATCAAAATTGCATGGAATTCAATCATAACAAACCAAAAGATCCTAAATTATTCACAGACAAGTTCAATTGGACTAACAGTTCCAATGCAGCCTAGATGCTACGCTGATGAAGTGGAGCTGTTTTTTTTTGTCCCCGATTTCTTCAGAATTTTCACCTAGGTCTGCACCCTAACTGCCTAGAAGGTACATTTATATGCCAGTAATGAGACTTTGTTTTAATAGCTCAATTTGGCCATTTGGTAGAAATAAGAAGCAAAAATGCTGGTCTGGTTGCCCACACAGCAAAAATTTAGAAAATCTGAGCTACCCTCCAAAATGTGGTGAACTTGAACTAGAAATAAGAATCAATATCAGCTGAGGTCTTCACAATTACCCATACAAAACAAAATTTCTTCAGTAATCATGATCTCACAAACACATCCCACAAGCACACCCCACAAACATGCCTCCAAATCATTCAAAATGAGAGTTTTATTGCTTTAGAAATATAATGCATCCCACAAACAGTTCTGTTTCTCTAAACCCATTGCCTGTGAACCACACTCAAGAACATCCTAAAATTATCCCTCTGGGTCATATCACAAAATGTGCAGCCAAGAAAGATTGCTGGCAAATTCAGTCCTTTTGATTACCTCTAGTGTGTGTAATTTGTGTCCTTTTATGGGTTGTTTTTGTGTGTTGATTCCTGCTGGTTGTCTTGGGGTTGGTTCTTGGTTGGTGGTTGTGGTTGCTTTGGTGTGTTTCCGGATGGTCAACCGCGCACTTTCCAGCCTGAGTTGTGGGTGTGCATGTGTGTTCTCTTGCTTGTGTGCTGGCATGTGGGACCGTACCTGCCTCCCTGACCTGGGGTTTGATTCTGACATTGCCCTGGATTGGGGGGCCGCAGAGGTGAGTCAACCATAAAACAAATTCTAAAGCTTGGCTAAAGCTTGGGAGGTCAACAGAACTTATGGATGTTTACCAAACACTGTCATTGCCTTTATTCCATTTTTTAATCAAGAAACTCTCTAATGCATCAAAAGCAATATAACTATACTTTTCATCCAGTCCAATGTTGATATTTATTTCACTGCAGCCAACTACAGAGAGTCATATTCATTGTACAGCTGTCATTTTTGTATCCTTGGGTAAGAATTTTTTCCAGAAAGGTACAAAATATTTCAAAAAGATTTAAAACAAGGAAAAGTTAAAGATAATTAATCCATATTGGTGAATCTGTCTCTTACTCCTATACTTTCTGCTGTTTATGTTAGCATTACATTAGGGTTCTAATAGGGCTAAGTCAGATTATGTTGGGTTATATTAGGTTATGATATGATCAGTAAAAATGAATAATTCATTAGTTTGACATAATGTAATATGCATAAAAAAGGTAGTCAGATCTTGTAAAAATGTATCCCTGAACACATAGTTTGCATCATTACACTTTATTAATAGAAGAATGATTTAAATATTTTCATACTCAACAAGCTGAATGCATCTAAATCTTTCAAAAATAGGTGTCTGCTATCCATAAAAAAATTATTTGTAATGAAATCACAATGAACACAAAGTGATATAGGGCACATTCTGTGCAGTTGGCTACAGTTAAGTAAATAATAATCCAACACTGTACAATAATTCACATTTGAATTACCTTTGGCATTTATGACACAGCCAAACTTCATACTGCTCATAAACTACAATCATTCATATTTATCTGTCATATTAACTTATTACATTAAACATTAAAAAAAATTGTTTCTTTCACCCCATTGATACACTGCTTGTAAGCCTTTCCTTTCCTTCATTCCATCTTGGTGTGTACCTGTTCAAACTTGACGCTTCACACTCCACTCCATTCAGCGGATGACTCCCAAAATGCTATAGTATCTCAGTCTCAGGCTGCATTCATCCAGGCATACAAGGCTAAAAATGCTTCAAAATTCATGCTATTCTACCATTTGTCCAATACATACTCTTTTGTTTTTCTAACAATTTTCATTTTTCCATTTTTTTGCAATCTCATTCTAAAGGTAGAATTCAAACTTAATACAAGGGCCAAAATCTATCAGAGCCTTTATTTTGGCCAATTACATCCCTATAAGGATGATACACTGCATACACAAGTGGATTCTCTTGCCCCATTGGCTGTGAACCTGCCTTGTCAATAATGTTCTCAGAGCATCAAGCACTCCAGGTGTTGTGCAATTTTCAATCAGGAGAGGATGTCATTGGGTAGTCTAGTTCATCAACAAGAAAGAGACCCTCATGATTGGAAGGTGAACTCAACTTATGGAAGCCTACCAAGCACTACCTATCCCTGCCTTTAATTCCATGCTCTCACCTAGAGATTCTTCATTGCATCAGCAACCATCAAATTACACTCTTCAAGATACCTTGTACCCAAATCCTCTTTAGCACTTAGACATACCACTGAACTACTCCATAATGCTCATAAACAACATCCATTAAAGCTTCTCTCTTACACTCATACTTACTACACTTGGAAACAAAATGCTAAATTGTTTCTTACACTCCACTGCTGGCAGGGGAGTCTGCTGCACTGCATACACATCCTAGTCTTCCCTACATTCCATCTCCATGTGTGTCTGTTCACTCTCTAAGTTTTACACTGGACTCCAAACAACAGTTGACTTCCATAACTTCTTTCATAGAATATCAGTTCTTGGCACATTCTTTATAGCATACAAAACAAGCTTGAGATATTTCCCCATTCATGCTTTTTTCCCCTCGTCCAGTCCATACTCTTCTGTTCTCTTTTCAATTTCTTTCTCCCACTTTTTTCAGCCTCATTTTGCTCCACCTCCTCCTTAATTTCTTAAAAAACCCGTCATCAACAGAACTTCCACATCTAAGATACACAATTTTTCATATATTGAATTTGCTAGCGTGTCTCCTACACACCTTTTCCCATACACCTACACTCAAATTCCATTCAAAAATACGGCTCACCCACCTACGCCTTCCATACCCTCAATTCTTACCTTGTACTCTTAGTAGTCAGTACGGCACAGGTCACCACCGTTACCGTCGGAGTTCCACTCAGGAGTCCGTTGAAACTGAAAATCTCACCTGGACATAAACGTTTCTTGTGGAACAATAATTGTTCTTTCTCTACAAAAAAAAAAAAATAATTCGGAATGTACGAGTTTCATTTCAAAATAAAATTGTTTTAAATTGAATGCGTACTTGTGAAGTGAACTTCATAGTCGAAAAGATACAAAGACGCTGAAGAAAGTGAAAAACAGTACCTTTAAAATTCCTTTATATTTGACTAACACTTAAACGTAATAAAACAAAACAGGGCATTAAAAGAGTACGTTATGGGAAGCCATTTACTCATTTTTCAAAGCTGCTTCAGTATACACGATACGCAGAAGAAGCATCTAGATGTTTTTTTATTCCTACGAAAGTTTATCGTCTGACGACATACAAAATGGCGGCTAAACACTTCATCTAAATAAGAGGTTTGATCGAAACGAGGGTCGCGCGTGCAAAACTGAAATTAAATTATTTATTACGTGCATCGTTACGTGCAATACACAACGCCTCTGTAGCTCTTCAGGATGGGTGGATATTGAATGGAGAGCTACACAAGATACAAGGGCCGATGTCTACAATGTTGACCGAAAGTGTTAGCCTAAGCAGGCGCCGAGTGATTAGATAGAGAGAGCCAAAGCCCCATCATTTGACTAACAAAAACGCACACGTAGCCGCAAAGCCGACACGTACACAAATGCTTGTTGCTTGTGTGGCATGTACAGTCCGTGGAGATGTATAGTATTTCTTAAAATTTGCGTACAGCTCACGTAGTGCAAAATATACATTTAAGAAGACGCTAGACACGTTTACCCTCCTGTCCGCCCGCCGGTATCATACCGCACCCCACCACCGCCCACCTCAACTCCGGCAGAGGGAAGAGCTCGTTTCTAGGGGGAATTCATGAGCTGTGCAACATGAAAGCAGCACTTCACGGATTTATTGCAAGCACAAGCTCAGCATTTGATTTTCATCGCAAAATTTTAATGGAGCCTCCCGATAATTTAATAGAAAATGCCCTTATCAGCAAAAAATACTTTTCATTCGACAACGAGGGTAACTCTTACGTAAAACGTTTAGCGTCATATTTAATCATACATCGATCTTATACCCAAGCATCACATTGCTAAATAAATCGATGTTCGCATGTCACAAAGCACTAAACTTTCAGCCCCCGAAGACGTACACTGGAGGCGCACACACACACACGAACACACTGGAATAGACGCGCACGCGACACGTCCAAACGCGTCGGCGCTTTTATTTCATTTTTTCAAAGTTTTCAGCGCGCGCGAGAATTTGAATGAGTGCACATGAACTCTTGAAGCGTTTGAGAGAGAGTTAAGCCAGATATTTTTCCCCACGAGAGGGTAAGACTACCGCGAATTTCCTGGATAGTCCCGAAAGCGACTATTCCAAGTCGCATTCAAACACAAGTCACACACAAGTCGCGTACGCGGTAAACGACTACCATCTACGCACGTGTCACTGACGTACACGTAGAAATAAACTATGACACGTACGGTGGGGATGGCATAGATAAAAATAGTATAATTAAATACGGCGCCGTCAGTATAGAGTACATGATGGTGAGATGCATGTACATGTATGCATGTATACACCACATATGCATATGTGCATGAGTATATATACATATACACAAATATGAGTGAATATGTAGATATACGTACCCAGATATGCGCATACATATGTATAAACATACATACATAGGAATAGATATACACGCATATACATACATAAACTATCAAGAAATATAAAACATGGTAATAACTTATACTGGCAAGCAGGTTCCTTCCACAGGCTTTATTTATTCAAACAATTACTCAATCACACACCCCCATTTATATATCTATGTTCATCATAATCTATGCGACGCGGCAACCATTCGCCATGGACCCCAACTTTATCTATTGCCCATTAAATTCAAGGAATTCTTTTAAAAAACAACCAACAATTAGAGCTCTCTTCGATGACTATGTGTCTATACATAACATGTAGACATGATGTACATATATATGCGTGCATGTATAAGTCAATATAAATATCTATAACTCGGTGTGAGGCATAACATAGACTTTCTAATTCGAAGCAACAACATAGATGTGCTCCACTGGACCGCGGTCGCAATAGATTATGCATATTTTCTATTATATTCCATAGAGAAATGTATGTACTGTTTTTGAGGGGCATACAGATGAAAGCTATAGTCGCTCTACCCAGTCGTGCTGAATGGCCTCCATTCACGTATAAATGGCCTCCATTTAGCATTAAATGGCCTCCATTCACGCCTGAATGGCTCATTCACGTATAAATGGCATACATTCAGCATTAAATGGCCGTTATTCACGCCTGAATGGCTCAATCACGCATAAATGGCATACATTTAGCATTAAATGGCCTCCACTGGCGCATAAATGTCCTCTACTGACGCTTAACTGGCATTCATTCATGAATTATTATCACACATTTCAGTCAGTCCAAATTTACAAAACCGAACGAGTGTCCTCCTTATTTCTACAAAATATTCGAGACCTTCTAATGCTACATAATTCACACATTAAATTGCCTTGCAGTTTACCACGCGCAGACCGCTCTAGTCACCAACACTCAGGCCTACCCCAAACTCATGAAGGAGGAAGAACTTTAGTGTATGATTATAAATTGTTTTTTTTTGAAAATTTTTGTAGCTCATGTTGTAGGGCAAACTTATTGTGCACGCGTCACTTCAGTCAGCGAGAAAAAAGTAAAGGTTTTCACTACAAGCGTCTTCCCCGGTGCCGGCACCACCTGACTGATTATCGCTCGTTCACTGAGAAAAAAAGTGACAAAAGCTCCCAGGTTTTATTCTTAGCGAAGAGAATTTTACGCCGAAACATTCCTAAACAAAACCTTTCCTCCAGTGCCCGCCCACGTGACTCGGCAAGAAACGATGGATCCCCACAACCGGTTCCCCCCGGTGTCGGCACCACCTGACTACTACTCGTTCACCGACAAAACGAAACAAAAACACGCTCCCTGATGTCACTCTCAGCTATGAAATTTCCCGCGGGAACATTCCTGGTCGAAATTTTTGTTTTGACCTCTCCAGAGCGAACGAAAAGAAGGAATGGGACGCGTCAGAGACAGAAGACGGGGCACTCAGACTACGGCCAGCGCACGCAACTACACATGAGAGGGGGAGGGGGACGAGGGGCGTCACCACGTACATAATTTAATTATTTAATTAAACACACAATTATCGCAACACTTAACACAAACATGGAAAAAGCACAGGTAATTACTATTTTTACGGATGCCAGCTGTTGCGTGTGACCAGCTGTTTAGTCAACCCTATTCATACAGCTGTTACTAGTTACATCCTAAGCTGTTACTAGTCACACCCCAGGCTGTTACTAGTACAACAGACCAGATGTAACTAGTAATTACTCTCACCAGGCTATTGATAGTAATTCATAATAGGTTTAATTAGGCAACATTTTCGACAAAATTTCACACACACACACACAGACCTTCTGTATGGGTTAAGCAGAAGGCCTTTCCAGTGAAGAAGAGTCACCACGAAATAGCCCGGGCCGAGACAAGTGATAACGGGTCTTTCCATCGGGAATTGTGACTGGAAACTGATTTCCACTTAAACCACGTCGTGCTTTTCGCTCAAAAATTTATTCTACTACGGCTGTTCCAAGGTACATGTCAGGTGCAACGAACTCTTCAGAAATAGCGCACGTACCACCTAACCAATCGACAGCCGCCAAACAACCCGACCTCCCTCACAAAATAAAAATAGCCCCTCGCCTCGCACACGACACAACCTCCCTCCTCCACACCGACCGGGCGACTGACGCCTTAAACAGCCGGCTGCTCCAAAGGGTGGCGTCTTAAACAGCCGGCTGCTCCAAAGGTTAGCGCCTTAAACAGCCGGCTGCTCCAAAGGGTGGCGTCTTAAACAGCCGGCTGCTCCAAAGGGTTCTCGGTGATCCGTATGTCGGTGTCGCCCGCCCCACCCACCACACTCACGTCCGGCTCCTCATTGGTAGGCCCGTTTTGGGCGGAGCTTTCGTTGGCCGCGGTCTTTGGCTCCTCATTGGTCGGCGAGCCTGTCCCCTCCTCCTGACCTTCATCGTCCACCACCGAGGGGAGCAGCGATCCCCCCTTCACGCCTGGCACTCCCCCAATTAGGGGGAGGGAGTTCTGACGAGCGCCCAACCGGCGGGTGTGAACAGCTGTAATTGGAGGTCTACTTTATTAAAGCTGTAATTGGGGGTCTACTTAATTACATAGCTGTAATTGGGGGTCTACTCCATTAAATAGCTGTAATTGGAGGTCTACTTTATTAAATAGCTCTAATTGGGGGTCTACTTTNTTATTAAATAGCTGTAATTGGGGGTCTACTTTATTAAATAGCTGTAATTGGGGAGTCTACTCTATTAAATAGCTGTGATTGAGGGATCTGGTTTGTTAAACAGCTGTAATTGGGGGACTTCATTAAACAGCTGTGATTGGGGGATCTGATTTGTTAAACAGCTGTAATTGGGAGTCTACTTTATTAAACGGCTGTAATTGGGAGTCTACTTTATTAAATAGCTGTGATTGAGGGATTCGGTTTGTTAAACAGCTCTAATTTGGGGTCTTCATTAAACAGCTGTGATTGAGGGATCTGGTTTGTTAAACAGCTGTGATTGGGAAATGGCATTCAAACAGCTAGAATTGAGGAGCAAGTTTAATAAATAGCTGCAATTGCGACCCTTAAATTAAACAGCTTTCATTGGGGATTCTAATTGTCTATTAAATACACAGCTAATATCGCCGAGTCCCACTTATTAATTGGTTAGAGTGCGGCCATGAAAAGTCGCATTTCTTATTTATATCAACAGGAATAACCTGAGCTCTTATGTAATAATTAAATTAACAGCTATAATGATGCAGTCCCAGTTGTTCAATAGAGACACAGCTGTATTTGGACATCCATTCATTTGTCGAATAAACTGCCGTAATTGGGTAGGGTCCAATTATTAAATTAAGCAACAGTTGTAACTGTGGGCTCCATACATTGTCCAAATGAACAGCTGTAACTGGTGGGCTCCATACATTGTTCAAATGAACAGCTAATGGTGAATGCAGATGCAAAAAAAAAAATGTAGTATAGAAACGTTTTGGTTCGCGTAATTAATAAAAAAGCGAATGCATTCAAAGTGAAAAAAGTCATCAATAAAAATAAAACATTCTTTCAAACCGATTAATTAGAAATCAATGAATAAACAGAATCACCCATCAAAAACTAAATAAAAAATGGTTAAATAAACAAAAAAGGAAAATAAAAACCGGCAAAAATGATCGATGTATTTTATGTCGCAACGGCATTTATGGACAGCCGCGCGGTGGCGGTTGTGTTGGTAGGGAGGGAAGGATGGGGGGGGGCATCAACGTTCGTCATTGCAAAGCAGTCCACAAGAAATGATCAAACAATTATAAAAAATTAAATGTCACGCAGAACAAACACGGAAAGCCGAAAGCAAAAAATAAAGAAATAGCACAACTGATTTACGGTAGACTATTACACAATCAAGCAAGCGTAAAAACATACAAAAAATTCATTTAAAAATTTGACAACATACGTACACACACACACACGGGCACACGCCGTTTGCGTAGCATAGCAGAGCCCCAGTACACAGGGCTGTACATGTACAAGGCGTCCATCGCTAGAAAAATGCGTGCACGTTGACTTGAAATATTAGATAGTATTCTAGACCCCTCTTAGGTCCGTTGGGTCGCCAGTCCGAGCCTCCAATGATCCTTCTTTATTTCCTAACAAATATCCGAAGCCAAAGAAAATAATTCACTCACTTTAGTCCCCATGAACCGTAGCCAGGATACCATGGAAAACCCTTATTTAATTACTCAGAGATGAGCTCTGAATTTCCGTCCTGTGTTGTCACTTCAGTGAAGAGGGTACGCGGTTACAAGCAAGCGAGATGATCAGAGTTTAGTACTACACTAGAAATATTCAGAAGCGCATGATTAATTGTTCTGATTAATTAACCGAGCACAAATTCTCGACAGTTTGTATACGTCTGCTTCGTCCTGTCTGAGTAGTCTTCCGTCTATTCTATTCTGTCGCTTTTTACTGTCTGTCGGTGCTGAGTAGTTCATGTACGGGGACACATCGCTAGCGTTCACATAAAACATATTTATTGCAATTAACATTTCAAGTCAACGCGAACATTTATTTCATTCACGAAACAAAAAACGACAAACTTGGGTTTTCTGCGATTTTTTTTCAATAACTTTTTTATTGGAGGGATCAAGATTGAAGTCACACTTTTTTTTTTTAAATTCGAACGCAAGTTTTCGTCGAAGACTTTTTCTTTAACCAAAATTCATCGCAAAAACCGAAGTTCGATCACTCACACGAACATATATCTATATATATATTTTTACACAATCGCAAATTTACCAAAAGCACAATGCAAAATTCTATTGAAAAATCGACCAAACTAACATATACGAAAATGAAACAAATTTTTAGAAAGCATGCTTTTAAAGTACGTGTACTTGTATCGTGACCTCTATGAGGTTAGGAGAAATAAATCATACTTTATTTTTACTATCATAATTACACACATCATCAAATTCTTTAGGTCACACATAATGTCTTTGTAAGGGGGCTAAAATCTACCTTATTTAATCATTCATTAATTTATTATTTGCTTTATTTATAAATGTATAAGTCACTTAAAAATAAAGTGTCAGAAGCAATGCGAACGATACATTAAGAAAAATCGAATTAAGCGGACAATCGCTGTTGACTTCACACAGGTATGACGCAATGCGAACGATACATTAAGGAAAATTGTCCATAGCGGTCAATCGCTGTTGACTTAACACGATCATGACGCACTGCGAACGAAACTTTAAGGGAAATTGTTTATAGCGGTCAATCGCTGTTGACTTAACGCGGTCATGACGCATTGCGAACGATATATTAAGGAACAACACAGTTCAACGTACGAAATGGTCCAAGCGTCGTGTACAAAAACACGTTTCAGATATTTTCTATTCGAAAAAAGGGATTTACATATTTTCACTTGGACACAGTGTTTTACAATTGCCGCCGTTATTTTAACAACGTATTGATATCAGGATATAGAGTTTACAATATTACTCTGGGCATGAAGCAGATTACGATATAGGTTGACTTCACTACTTTCTCTATTCTGAAATACTGTCAACTGCTCTCATATATATTCTATAACATCACCTGCACTTATATCAAGCACAGTATAGAACAAGTGCTCTAAACATATTTTACATACACTGAGACTACTGGTACTACAGAGCATAACTAGTGACAAGCCAGGGGACCACTAGTGACCAGCCAGGGGACCACTAGTGACCAGCCAGGGGACCACTAGTGACCAGCCAGGGGACCACTAGTGACCAGCTAGGGGACCACTAGTGACCAGCTAGGGGACCACTAGTGACCAGCTAGGGGACCACTAGTTACAGCAGTTCACCTCCACTCTGAGGCACGCAGGAAGCACGACGAGAGGCCGCTCCTCCCACCACTGTGGTGTGACATCGTATTTTACGCGCGGTTATGGCGAGTTATGGTATTTTATGGTCAATTATGGTATGAGACGAAAATGTTATATGATGTTAAGATCAATTATACTTGAATATCGCGAGTTATGGTTGAATATCGCCAGTTATGGTTAAATAGTGTGATGTGGTCGGTTATGGGAAGATATTCCGTGTTATGGTGGGTTGCAGTAATCAGCGGACTTTATGGCCAATTATCGCATTTCAGGGTCGATTATGGTGGTGTAACGCAGCATCAGCGAATGCTTAGGATAGATTTCCCGTGTCAGGGTTGATGGTCAACGCAGCATCGGCAGGTGACATGGTGTTGCCAGCGGCATGGCAACACAAAGGCAAGTGTTGCCATGAAGGGGGAGGAGGCAGTGTTGCCATGAAGGGGGAGGAGGCAGTGTT
>VOMN01008583.1:0-17761 GCA_014899125.1 Orchestia grillus
AGATTTGAAATCAGCGCCAAAAACACCAGAATCCGTTAACAATGCAACTTAAAGTTTCTGAAAAAGTGTTCCCCAGTGTAATCGAAGAGGGCAAATTCAGTGTTTAACCTACAATGTGAAATGCGCATAGACGAAGATAATAGTATATTTGATTTCGATGGTTAATGTTGCCTTCTTCATCATGGTTATGTGCACTTAGTTTTCATTAATGACAAATATATGTAATTATATCATTACAACTCAGGGAAAAGGAATAATGAAGAGTAGGGGCCTTTGCGTAATTACATGATTTGCGAGAATGATAAAAACATCAGATCAGTGATACCTCAATAGTTACATCAATATCGTTCGAAAACGATTGTTGCACTGTTGAATCTCGAATGATATCGCCATTATAACGTCGAAATTCAAAATAATACGAGTCGCCATGAGCTTAGGCTGTGTAAATGTTGTCAATGTTGAACACTTCCTTAAGTGCATTCTTCGCCAGCTGGAACTTTGCTTTCTTGATGGCCGTCGCTGAAAAAGAAAGTTAATCGCTAGGAAAACGTTCATATGTTATTTTTCATTAGTTCATCTGACACTAAATATTTAATAGTGATCGGCATTAAATCGATATCGAAAATTCGGAAACTAATCCTTGCATTCAAGACTAAAATTGATTTATACCGTCATGTCTATCACGACCTCTTCAAGCTGAATAAATGAACGTCAAAACAATCTTACCTGTTTCGGAAAACTCGTGGCCATTGATGTTGGCAGAAACTGTGTAGATCTTCTTGC
This sequence comes from Orchestia grillus, assembly GCA_014899125.1. Taxonomy (NCBI): domain Eukaryota; kingdom Metazoa; phylum Arthropoda; class Malacostraca; order Amphipoda; family Talitridae; genus Orchestia; species Orchestia grillus. Next base: position 784 of record VOMN01008583.1, read on the forward strand.
TGGTTTCAGGGTCAAGGGCCTCTGTGTTTTTGTACATGATTGCAGGACATAGCTGATGTAGGATCATCACCGGGTGCTGGGTACGTTGGGCTTCAGCATTTTGTTTGGCAGCTCGGATCTGAGTGGGAAATGGTAATTCGCGCACGTGAAAAAGGACACCCACGCAGCTTGTGCCACATAATAAGTGCATAACATGACTGCTTATAACTAGGTACAGATATGAATTTCTCTTAATTAATATACAACAGTAATCTTGGTATTATTAGTACTGATAGCGCTTTAGTAACACAGGCTATCTCGCCCCGAAAGAAAAGGGACCATTTTGTATTGACTTAGAAGAACGGGGAATATAAGAGAATATACAAAATATTTTCCCACACAACACAAGATCTTCTGCGCACAGAAACGACAAGTTAACACATTGACTGCGAAACGAGCCACCGGTGGGTCGTTTTGCTCCTAGGAAAATAATATCATCGCAGCCAACGTGTTAAGAAGGAAGAGGAAGAAAACATAGTCATCAGTAAAGAAGGCATGAAAGTGGAGAGAAGCAAAGTAGGCGCGAAAAATAATAGTCCCTAACGCCTAGCCTAAGTTGAAGTAACATGACACTGCCCCCCTGGGGTATTGCGAATTGACGCTGCTTCAGAGAAAAGTAACTGTTTTTGTCAGGGTTTGATTTACAACGCCTCACTGTAAACAGTATGCAGTCCACATTCAAACAATACATCTAGACATAGGAAATAAGACGTACGATCAAAACTGCATGTGATGTTTTAACCAAAACAAGAGTAGACTTACTGGTTTCGGCGCTACAGCGTTCTCAAGGGCTGCTGCTGAGACCGCCTGCACATAGTGAAGTCTTCATGAACAAATCGAAAATTTAATTACGATACAAATTTATTAAGTATATTACAACTAAGCATGCACCAATGCCGATTTCAGAGTCGATGCAAGTGCTTTTTCAGACTGATACCAATATCGTGTGACATTGGTTCCTACACTAGTGTCTTAACCTGTTAACGGGTATTGACATATGATGTCCGCGTGGTCGTTGCATTCACACTGTCGCTGTCGATTACATATAACATACCTTGTGAGTGCAACATCGACCACCTGGGCGTTGACCGTTAAACAGGTTAAATACTAAAAAAAATCCTGACTCGTATCCACATTCACAAATATTGCCATGTAGAATGAGGTACGTCTACAATAATCGAGGGTGCGAAGACAACACCGCACCATGCTGCACTTCAAGTCATCACTGTGCCAACAATATCTCGGAGGCGAAAAAAGAATAAAGTTCACAGTTCCATAATTACACTGGCAGAAGTAGTGGGCTGCTCGCCAGCCGCATTAAAAAATTCGAGACTATGCATAGAACATCTAATCCAACCCCAGATCTGAGTAACAAAACGTTCTAGGATCAGCTCCTAGTTTGTAATAGGATCAGTGTCCTCACGAAAGAACAACGCTCGTGATCTTGTATACCTCAGACCTAGTGTTGGTACAAAAGGACATTTTTCAGGAAACTAATACCGGTTCATGAATCCTTATCCACCAAAAAAGATATGTACTGAAAAGTGCTAAATCATTCTCGATAATTTTCTATAAAAAAGTGCAGAGGGCTAAGATCAACACTAGGTTTAACTTACAACAGGTTGGTCACATGATAAATATTCACTGGTGTTTTAACTGTGAATTTATAACATTGCTTGGGGAAAATATACACAAACCTACGCTGAGTCCTATGTAAATATACTTGACGTAACAAAATTCATGTCGTTAAGATAACTAAAACGCAACTCAGGCAAACTTGTTGAGAGCACTTGTTTCCTCACAGTATTAACCCAAAACCAGCATTTTCTCCTTGTCTTAAGTCTAATATTAAGATCCCTAACCAGTGCTGTGATTGTTTTTATAGAAGTATGTATTCCGCTCTTGAATTAAAAGCAAGTAAACATGACCTAACCTAATTTTCACCTCTAACCCTAACAACTCGCCAAACCATCAGTGGTACTTGAACAACACAAAATATGTGCAAACTGATTTTAAAAAACAATATGATACCGTACCACAATTTATTCACAATGTATTTCTTAAGCTTTCGTCTCTTCAAAATGAAGCTTTATAAACTTTAGCAGACATTCATTTTGAATCGCTACAGCAATAAACTCTGGACTCGGCGTGTTATAAAATTTGAATCGCATGAAAAATTGACGGTTAAGGTACTTTGTTTCCATTGTTTTAGTTAATAAATGCAAATTCCTTTCTTTGACACCCGCATTTTTATATTCTTCATAACCACACTTCCTCTTAATTTCATGAGCTCTTTTAAAACGAGATAGAATAATATTGTATCGTAGATACTCAATGTTTAAAAGGTGGACACATTTTTCCGAGACACCCTGTTAGTACCAGTGCACTGCCGTTGACCCAGACATAACCTAGCATAGAACGGTCCCACTTCACTACCACAGAAGCGCCAATACACCCGTAACCAATCCCGGCATTAAAATTTGCTGTACACTACCTCAGTCTTGGGCCCAGCAGAAGCGGTGGCTGCAGCAGCAGCAGGTACGGGATTGCGGTTCAGATGCGCACTGACGTTACTGAATGGGTTCTGATCCCCTTGTATGCCAGCTGCTTGTGGCTGTGGCTGCGGCTGTTGTTGCTGCTGCTGCTGCATCTGTTGCATTTGTTGCAGCTGCTGCACTGGGAAACCTGCACACCAACCTGACATTAACCCACACATTAGATGGAGATCTGAATTTTGAGTAAATGCTTAAGCTCAGTTACACAGACCGCACTAAACTGACACACATTAGCATTGTGTTAGTTGAATTAATTCAGGATAGGGACAACGAACACCACACAGAATATGCCACACAAGACAGCTGCTGCCATGTGATTATCAACTACGCCAAACACAAACTACTCGGTTAGATAACTTCCTGACCTATAGCTTCGAGTACCGTACGAGGTATTAGTGACCTACGACGGGAATGTTACAGCATGATTTATTGACAATTAAAAAGAACCGAAGGATGGGTGACGTCAGAAGTGAGCAAATAATTGACATTGTAATCATAGTGCAGTCTGCACCACACAGATCTACGAACAGCGATAGGTTACAACGATAAGTCAAAAGTCAGAGAAACGTAAGTTGAGTTATCAAGGATACACAGATCTTCAAGAGGATGGATTCAAGATGTGGTTTTACATCAACATTCAGAAGCGGTTTTGTTTAGGTATTCTGTAGGCGATTGTAGGACCATTTTGATGCACTAGGCATTAACATCCTTACTAGCAATTCATACATTTCACAGCGTACGGAAGTACCACTAACAGACAATTTCACTACCTGGCACCATCACAAACACTTGAGACCACCATCAATGCGGTCGAAACCAACACTACACTACTTTGAAACATTTGTACACGAGAACCACAATTCATAGGTTAGTCTGACGAACACCGAATGCACGAAGAACACTTTAGTAATATTTCCCACAGAAGTAAAATGCAATCTTACTAATCGTTACAAAATATCACAAAGAATTGTCGCTGAAGACAGATTCGTACGAAAAAAAAAAGGCTCACAAATACCGTGATTTGAGAGCACCAAGAGAGTAATCCATCCAAAGGCGCTCACCTCCACACATGCTCATTGCCCCCGGCATGAAGCCTTGCGGTGTGTTGGACGGACACATGCCGATCCTGCCGTCACGCCAGTCACTGAACAGCTTGTACATGGCGAAGGAGGCTAGGGTGCGCCACGGGGTAGTGTCGTCCTCAGGGTTCAAGGCCTCACCCGCGGGAGGCTTAGGGGGCGGTGGCTTAACGAAGCTCACCAAGGCAGCTTCAGCAGCAGCCTGCTTGGCTAAGTCCTTGCTCGAACCATACCCTCGAAATGTTTGTCCATTCACCTGCACACAGTCGGGGATTTGAACAGAAGAAGAGTAGAATACTAGAGATAAGCTCAATATTCTGTTGAAAGATTCCAAGATTGTAGGGTAAAATCTGAATCAGAATATCTTCGACTAAAAAGGGGCACGACTAACGAATTAAATTACGGTGGAAGGTTATTACAACACATTCGCTAGTGTCATGGAAAAGTTAGTTTCGTTGTTCTATGTAATCATAATTGTTTTCATTCGTGAACATTTAAATTGTAATTTTTTCTTATCGTAGTGGTTCTACTATGTAGAAGCATTTGTGGCTCTTACATATTGAACGGAGACGGACATGTGGGTCAGAGGTACGAGCTAATGATAGCAATTAAACAGCGTATTCCCAAACCTAACCCTACGGCATAGCCTCCGTCTCCTGAGGGAAATGAATGCCATTAAATTTTCTATGCCTTCTCATTTCGAGGTAGAGATCACTAGTTAGCTTAACGCTGCCCACTCGTATGAAATGTGATCTAAAGAGAAAGAGAGAGAGGAAGGGACCATTTAGTATGGACTATAGAGAACGGAGAATTTATACGCAAGGTGTGTTCCCACACAAGATCTCCTGATACGCAGGTAGACAAACCCAACTTACCTACCCCTATTGCCTATCCTAAGCCCTCCCTGACGAGCAACCACTCGAGTAGTAATATTCTCCGACGTTAATGCATACGCTCGCACTGATCAGGAATAAGCTTTCTCCTAATTGAGAGAACAGCACGACCAATGAAGACATAGAAGAGCAGAGCTTAAGGGAAAAGCAAAGAAAAAAGGATCAAAATGATAATAAATTCGAATAAGCAGTAGTGAAAAGACTACATTTTCTTCAACTGCTAAAAAGGTACTTTCTCATAATAACGCAGCAGTTAACCAAATCTTCATTCACAAATATTATATTAGAGCATAGATTTCGATCAGAATATGGTGACCTATAAAAAAAACATCAAAAATTTAGAGTTTCAATCAGGGCTTCACCACCGGTCATAAGTAGTGTTTTTCTCTAAATACACGCTGTCACTCGAACGTAAATATTAACTATAGGCAAAAGTAATGTGTTACATAACAGCGTAACCTCACTGCTCATAGTGAAACAGCTACATTCTGTATTTTATGCATGAGTTAACCCTTCATGACACAAGTTTCACGAACTGACTTACGTCAAATTAAAAAAAAATCCATTTATACTAATAATTACCACATCAATTCTAAAAAAGCAAAGTTTAGTATTAGCTAACAAATAGAAATAAATCAAGAAAACAAAAAATGCCATTCTGGCAAACATTCAACTCAAATTTTTGCCATTTTTAAAATCTGGTACACATGGGTGCCCTGACGCCCTAACCTTATACAGCCGAAATATTTTCGCAATAAGACTACAGTTAATTTAGCACGAAAAACTAACTGCAATCTCGCGTATATTTGCAACCAAACAAAATAGCTCCAATAGAAAAGCTATCATCAGATTTTTGGAAAGTCCAATATAGCACTACTGATCCTTTCAAGGCTACAGGATTAGCCTATTACAGTCAAAACGAGACACCAGCAGGAACACGACGCAGTTTACACCTAGCAGAGCGGACCGCTCACCTCCACAGAGACGCAGAAGTTGCCCACAGCGGCCACAGGCTCCGTGACGTACTTGAGGCCCGCCTGCAGCTCGTTGAGGCACATGATGGAGCTCTTGGGCTGCAGGGCTTTGCGGAATAGAGCGTTGCGCTTCGCCGGGTTCGGCTTCCTTTTGATGGGACGTCCGTCCGCTATAAGCGGCGAGCAGCAGAGCGCACGGTGCAAGGGATGGTTAGTCTACTCTCAAATATTGAATCTCACTGGACCAAGGCTTTTGTCAGGAGCAGCGCAACTCTCCCGGCCCGCAGCAGCCGCCAACGCTACCTCACCACTCGATTCGCACAAATTAACGGCGATTTATGAGCTAATGATCAGAACTCGGTTAGAGATTCAAAGTATTTTTTTGTCTTTAACAGGTCGAGTAAATGAACAAACGTTGCTTCCAACGAGCGGGAAAGGGAAAATTAAAAGCGATCACTTTCTTACAAGTCAAAAGAGAAGAGAGACGGTAAAGAAAGTGATGCTATATTTTTATCCAGTGAAATGAGTAAAAAGACAAAAAGTTCTTCAGAGGTGAGGTAGCGCGGGTCGGCTCTGGATTACCGTCAGTGAGCCCAATACGAGTAGACTCAGTTAATGTCAAGCTGTTCAAACATTGTTAACTCAGAGAACACTTTTCATCTCAGAAACCCCACTGTACAGCTCAAACTTTGCTCCACCAGTTCCGCAAAAGGCAATGGAAATTCAAAAATAGTTCTTAAATTTCATTAAAGTTCCCGTAAGACATGATTTCACTTCGGTCTCCTCGCATAACAACCGATTGGAAAAGACGGCGGTGAGGCCAAACTTCATCCGGACCGAGCAAGCGTCACTATCTTTTGAGCCGATTGATTCAAAAGACGCTGAGCAGCAGGAGTAAATTTTGAGAACGTGGCAGTGCAGCGAGTGATCGAGCTGTGAACTGAGGTACTGAAAGTGCACGAGTTAACACTGATACAGAGACACGCACTTGCACCATGACTACGCCCAGGCCTCTGTACCAGGCAACATAGACTTCCATTAGGGTTTCAGACCGTACGAACTTGCCACTCAAGCGTCAGGGTACAAACACTCCTAAAGTTATCCGATAAGCTATGGTGAACAGGCATGAAATCAGTGTGAAAAAGAGAATAGCTAAATATGTATATGTATAGTCATGGCTAGAAAATTGTTATCTAGCGTGAATGGCTGAACAAATTCATATAATTGAATGAATCACAAATGTAAACAAAATATAAGAGAAAAGTTTAAAATAAATAGACTTAAGGTACAATACAAAGCAGTGCACACTTAAAATGAAACCCACATGTCTTCTGTACATACAGCTTAGTATTTTAGACTACATCTATCAATTTTTTCTACGTCTTTGTCAAATGGTTCAGATAATTAACAATGAAGTTTTCCGTTTTAATAGAGTCGAGCCTCAATAATGGACTACTTGGGAGAAATTATTCCTTGACGCGTATCTCCCGACACGCGACCATTTTGCACTACCGTCGCTTCCGATATCCGTCGCTGCGGCCTCTACCAATGAGAGCTTCGACTGCACCCCGGAGTGCGTTACATCTGGAGTACGTATTATAAGGAACACCTACAAGCGGGGTACCAGTACATCACTACGAGTCTAGTTTGTTCCGCGGCAAGCAACACGAGTAGGATTAGGATTAAATTAGATTAGTAGTTACTTTGAAATTCCCTACCCACCTGAAAAAGCGATCTAAAGAGAGCGAAAAAGAGGGACCAATTAGTATGGACTGTAGAAAACGTAGAATCAATGCACAAGTGTATTCCCGCACAGGATTCCCTGTGCACAAAAACAGCAGGTTAGGAAGGAAGAGTAAAAAAAATAAAGAATTATGAGCGAAGAAGGCAAGAAAATGGAAGAGGCAAGGTGGAAACGATAAATTTAAGTCCCAGAAGCCTAGCTAAAGGCTGGAGTAACCTAACGGTGCCCGCCCCCGTGGGGGGAGGGGGGCAATTGGGACGCAAGTCCCTATAACATAGAAGCGTAGAATAGACAAACCTAACTAACCTAACCCTATTTTACCTTATCGCCTATTGAATGCCTCCTAGATGGAGCAAAATTGGGAAGGGTAATAGCTAGTTTCGTGAAGACTTTTCCTCCAAAGAGATACAATTTATACTTGTATCAAAGGATTACGTACAAACTGAAACTGCAAATTTAATTTAAATTAAATTACAAGTTGCACCACGTGGTACCCACGCAAACAAAATCGGTGAAACAACATATTCAAAAGAAAAGATGCAAATCGTACTAGCTCATGGAAAATTATGTGTGCCATCCAAGCAGTCACACGAGCGTCGCAATGACAAAGAATAGACTCCAAGGCGACACATGGTACAAATATTGCCAAGAACGGACCATGGAGAAGAGTAGTAGACGCGGAAGCTGTGGTTAGCGCTAGCAACTTCCAATGTGTTTTTTAAGTTTGAACATTTTATACTGCTCCCTCATACAGTAATAGAAATTTGTTGAGATGTCAAACTAGTCGCCGATATGTCAAGAAACATGTAGCCTAGCTAGAACACTTGAAGAGAGTGACGTATTTAAATGTTAATAACAAAACGAGTGTACACATAAAAAACTAAATTCATTTCAGCATGTCAGTCACTCAAAAAAGAGGAAGGAATTAACTTCTAAAATTTTCATTTTTTTCAAAAGCCAAGAACATATTTCTTTGTAAAGTAATGTTGAAATCATGGAGAGTACCAAAGAACATGTTTGGCACACTAAGCTCTTTATTTTGGTTTAAAAGAATATTGAATACTTTTATATTACCGAATAGACCTTGAAAAAAACAAAGTATTTGTGAAATCCTGAAAATACTAGTTTTCATTGGAAATGTTTGTAACCTAGATAGATACTGTCTTGCATAAAGTAGCAGTAGTGGTGGTGGTGATAGCAGAGCTTCAGTAACTCAGACTATCTCGCACCGCAAGAGTAGGGACCATTTAGAATGAACTTAGGAGACCGCGACTCTATGCACAATGTGCGTTTCCACACAAGATCCCCTGTGCATAGAAACAACAGGTTAAGAAGGAAGAGGGAGAAAAGACAATTAAGAAATAGTGTAGAAGGAATGAAAACGGAAAGAAGCAAAAAGGGCACGAAAGATATAAAAGTCCCGAAGGCCTATCTAAAGCTGAGGTAACCTAACAGTGCTCCTTTCGGGGCCGCTATTCTTCATAGCATAAGATAAACAAACCTAACTAACCTAACCCTATTGCTTATGGCCTATCCTATGGCCCCTGAGGGGTAGTTTGGTATCAAAGCGACATACCATAGGACTACTGTGAATATGAGTATTCTATCAGACTATGAGAATTTTCGGGATAATTGATCAGAATTTGGAGATGTTGAATGGCCAGCTAGGCCCCCTAACCTATTACCTTATGATTTTTTTAAGGATACCTAAAAGAAGAGCTTACCGTGAAAAACCAACAAATCTACACCTGGAGAGCTTGCGTAATTGTGTTGTTTGCTGTCTGTATTCAGAGGGGCGCACATGACGAATATTATATTCAAAAAGTAATCAGAATAAAACTAGTATTTTTCAGGATTTCTTTTTTTTAAATCCATGCAAAAATATAAAAGTTAGTAAATATTCTTAAAAAATCACCCTAAACTAACAAAAGGTGATTGATTTGATAAAGAAAATAATTTGTTTCTTTTTGAAGGGTTAAAGTAGATTTCAATGACAAATTTAGTGGTGGTTAAAGTTATGGTTATGAATGAGGGATGAAACAGATAGAAGAGACAGTGGAATACGGAGATAATTGCTCTATATGAAGAATAAAACTACTATCGGTATCTAAAGTGCATGCTGAGTCAAGATGGAGGCTGAAAAGGGAAAGATGTGGAAGTGGCAAAAGCTATGCAGTGGTGTGGACTGTTGAGTAGTGTCGCAAGTGAAGTGCAACCAAGAATGAACGAATGAAGAAATTTTGAAGTAGCAGTATCTAGTGCGACATGTGCACACTTGTCTGATAAAAAATGTCACAAACTCAACTGACATGCCAAATACTGCACGTAATAACACAACAGTCACGCCTTGTGTACAAAGGAAGTCTCAAAATACAGGTATGCATCAAGAATCATTTCGTCTTAATACAATTCCCACGCGTACTCCTCACCAATTGGATGTGATACTAGTACTAAGCTCCAGAACCTGGCAATTTGAATCAATCTTCACGAACAAATGCAAGTTTAGATGCAGCCTTGGAGACTAGGTTTAACATGAAAGATTTTCAATGAATGGAAGTATGTCTACATACAGCATTTTAGTGAATAGATACAATCACAACAGAACCTATGCTTTGACTATTGTAATAGAACTGTGGTACAAATCCAACAGCAATAAAAATTTCCATAAACAACTTAGTTTCCTCAAAGGAAAATGAAGTTCCACTTTTTAAACTTTCCTACTAGAAGAAAACAAAGCTCAAAATAATTTCAAATTAGCTTGAAATATCTTTGCAAAATTTTTGTTCATTATCAACTAAATCTAACAAATCTACACTTCCCAATAATACAACCCAGTTTTGTTCTAAAACTTAAAATATGAAACCACAATCCAAAAAGAGATACTATTCTTAGTAGAATTATGATATTTTTGACCACCAAGGCAACCATTAATGTTTAGAAAGTCTAACAAGAAGCTAATGAGCAATAAAAACGAATTCTCATATTAACTTGGACTATCAATATAGAGTATACTGAAATGTCACACCACTCCCAAGCATCTTCAAAGAAGCACCCTCACATTTTAGTTTAAAGCAGCTTAATAGTTTAACCTTTCTAGAAGTTGAACAAAAAGTTACAGTTTAATAGTTTAACCTTTCTAGAAGTTGAACAAAAAGCCACAGCTGTTGTGTGCACAACACAGTCTTCTAATTGCCCACAAGTATTTCTATTTAATTCATTCTGAAGAAGGGTATTAATTTTGTGAATTACTGACAATTTCTTTAGCAAATTGATGCTTGAAATTTCTCCAGACAAACACGCATTGAACTTTTTTGATTCAATATTAAATTTCACAAAGGGCATAATAGAACAAATAAACCATTCTTAGAAGAATTATAACAATTGATTGTGGACCAATCTTGAAAATTACATTTTTGAGGGCAAGAACACCAATTTTATCAGGGTGAATTAACAATAGTGTTTTTCAACTCACGTCCAATTTTTTCCCAGTGCTTCAGCTTCCTCTTTGGTCCCTCTGCATCACAGTCCATCGAGGGGATCTCTGAACTTTCCATCGCGACATCCTGCAAGTTTGTAAAAACAGTCACATGTGGCAAGCAATGAGAATTAGTTACACTATAGGATTCCTTTTATACAGTTCTATATTTGAGGGACGTAATTGATGATATTAAAGTTTTAACATATGTGTAAAGTTAAATGATAAAATTGAGTAATATATAATTCCAATAAAATTTTCATAATCTATAGTAAAAATTACTAGGAATTTTCAAACAAACATTGTATTTAATGTATAGGACACATGTTACCAGGCACCACAGCTGTTTTCTCTTACCTTTCCTTATTTTCTTCCCAGTCAATAGTCTACTTTTATCCTGAACTTTGGATGAGATAAAAATATTTACCAGGTAACATCCTCAATGAATAGAGAGTGCATCTAATGCACCCATAAATACAGCCCTTCCTACCTTGCACAGCAGCCCAAAACTTTATTTCCCAATACAAATTCAAGCTAAGCAGTGAGGGCTCAGCTCCCCCCGCACTCACATCACTTTCAGTCTGAGCGTCAGTGCCCATCCGTGCCCATACCTGAGCTGCAGGCTCATAGTACTGCTGCTCTTCTGTGTAGGGTCCACTGTCCATCCTGCGCCACATTCCTGCCATTTGAGATCACCATTACAAAAAAGATTTTGACGTTTACAGTCCCATTAGAACAACTAGGCTCAATTTATGAGCATCATTACACAACATAATACCATTTAAAACCATTAAAATGATCAGGCCATTTGTAACCACCATGTGATGAGGAACAATGAAGAGATATTTAAACTTTTTAAGGTACTACAGAGATAAGGTAATACATAAAGTAAAATATAAAAGAATTTAAAAACATGAAATTTAGGAAAGATAAGCAAAGATAAGTAGACAGGATTAGAAAAAATGGAGAAGAAAATGTATCAGAAAAGATTACAGAAGATATGGAATAAGAAATGATGAAAAGTAAAAGGACTGAGAAAAAATACAAGAAAAGCTGATCTTTTCTTAACATGTCTTTGATATAATTTTATAAAAAAGATGAAATAGAAATAGAATGAAAAATGAGGTCAAAACATGAGATAAAAAACATAAAATGTAATGTTAAGGATTAGTGATGCACCGATTCCAAAATTTTTGCTGATGCATATTCTTTGCCAATGCTAATTCTTTATTATTTAGAATATTTATTGTCTTACTATACATGGAAAGCTAGTAGTATTTACATATAAATAAATGGTACTTTAAACTTGTTCAAATTAGGCTTCCATCTCTGAAAAAAAGTTCTATCCAAAGAGTTTAACATTAAGACTATGATAAGTGCCACTCTATGGAGCACACATGAGGTATATAAATGTACGGTATCTTGAGAGATCACAAAAAAGGCAGACAAACAAATTATCCTCTGCTCGGTCAATGTAAATAATTTCAAATTATTTAAACTGCACCATGATGTGTGTACCAGATGACACACATGCTAACTCACACACTTGTCTCTTTTAAATTACTCTCAGCGAATAATTTCAGTTAATAAACTTAATAACTTGGAATGCCAGTCTTAATGTTTGTTATGTCATAACTTTTGACTTGAAGCTACCATTTTTAAATTATAATAATACTGAAATATGTGGAAGGCCAGTTTGACTGAAACATATATGCTTGTACAACATTTAGGTAGTATAGAATAGCTGAGAGCATATTAATGAACACAAACTCATCCCTAATAGTACATAATATCACAAAAACATAAAACTGTACACATACTAACAAACGTGTGGTAATAAGCTTCAACTTCCGTGTATGCTAATAATATAAGATCAGTATCATTCTTCTTAACTATGAGCATTTCAAGTATTGTAGCAATTGGCATGGACTCAGCAATTTTCATAGTGTGGCAGTGCTGATCTCAGAAAAAAGTGCCAATTCTTGCCAGTGCCAATTAATCAATACATCACCAATAAGAATGAATGAATGAAACATGACTTAATTTGCAGGTACAGGAACTGGCATTAGCAAACTGTACACAGAGATAGAATACATGCAACCAAACAAGTAATTGCTATAATTAGATCAAAGTAATTAGTATTTATAGTGACAAGAATTCAACAAAAACTAAAAAAGAATGACCAATGATACTATAATTATGAATAAATAATCACATAAAAAGGAGATTTGATGTAAAGTATACAAAAAAATTAGAATGAAGAGAAAAGTAATCAAAATGGGAGATTCAATCAAATGAAAAATAAAAGCATTCAAAAGGTGACAGATGAAAACATGAGAGATGGAATCTATGATGAAAATAAAAATAGAAGAAGTACGTCAATTAAGATTGAGATGGATTAAAGCATTGAGAATTGTGATTTTAGCAACTGAGAGAAAGAATCTAAATCCTGTTAGAAATGATCAAGACAATGAATACAGAACAGAAGAAATAAAAAAAGATTATAAAAATTAAAATGACAAATTATTCCAGCCTTGCTCAGCATGCACATCTAATTTCTAACTGAATACTTTAAATCCTGTTGATTTGGATTGTACCTGAACATTGTTAGGGACATAGAGTTGTCAAAATATGGTGTGTTGCACTTGTCTGATTGTATGAGTGATGTCACAGAAATCCCAAAGTTGAATTTGAAGCCAAAGCTCAGCTTCCAGAACAAAAATGTAGGGTGTTGTAAAATGTGGAAGCAGTAAAAAAAATGAATAAAAGAGTATTCAGTTCAATTTAATTATTGGCTTTTTTTGAGAGCATTGGATTTTTTTAGCTGTTCATAAGAATTTGATCAGACAATTTAAGCAAAACTCTTAACAATTCCCTCAGTATGAATGAATGGCTGTTTCATGCATTTCCTAACCTTTATAAATCACCCATTGTGTCAAATCTTCAACATAAAAATCTTGAGAGAAAGTTTCACCCATGACCTTCCATAGCATAAACTAACCCTTTCAGAATATAATTGCACACCTGAAGCAAATAACAAAGTCTGAAAATTGCATACTTTTTCCATCTTAACTCCAGTTTAGAAGAGGCAAATTTTTTGAAGTCAGAGAGAAGCATCAGAATTTGCCCAATGACTTTAACCTAAATTAATCAGCATGTTCACCAACTCCCATGGGCTGAGCTTGGTTGTTGGTAAGCAGAACAAATACATTACATGATGTACAAAACTATATTTATAAACCTTGTGCAAAGGAACCTCAATTCATGAATATCTCTACACTTATGAACAACTGCAATACAAACTAAATGTCAGAAAATTAGCTTCCACTTTTGAATAAAGCCACATTTAAATCATACTTTGACATAAATTCATAAGTTGAAGGATATTTATTAGCCAAGTATCCACTGAATATATATATCAGTAGTTAAACTTCATTTATTTCAGTGGCAGATTAAAATTTGAAAATATGTTTTTTATTATTACTATAGCAGGTGCTGACAATTTTAAATTAAACACATTTTACAAAAAACTTCTATTTAGGCACATAATTAAATTTTTGCATTCAATAGTAGGAACACTTAAGTTGCTTGAAATGTAGTATTTCATTCTCAATTAATTGTACAAGTGCATAAGCAGGATTGTTTTCTTCTACTGATATTATTCCATGCTGAGAAATAAATAAGATAAATATATTTTACAAAACTATTCGCCTAACCTTCCTATTTTCACTAGAGCATTCTTAAATTTGATGCTCATTTAAATAATCCCAAGTATGCACTCTTATGTTTCACAATTGCTCCTGAAAATTCCTGGCTGGAATTTTATTTTCAGTTATGATTTACTTATTAATTCAAGCTAATTTCATTCTCATAACATGAAATCTGATAATTAGCAACAAATATATTCATTTTTAGGCTATTAAAGCACAGACTAATTTATTTTATCTATCAATATATTGATATGCTTGTACCTATCTATGTACCATTCCATTATGCTTTGCCACTTTTCAAGTGAAATGTCATGTCTCAAGCAAAGTATCCTGTCTACAGGTTGCAGGTTTTACCATAAAAACCAGTCTTTGCGGCATATTTTCAGTTTCCCTAATAGAGTTCTACTCCCATCATTAAGAAGAAAATTGTTTCCAAGATCAAACTATATCAGCCCTGAACCTTTAACCTCTGTCCAACACTTGAGAGGACCACTTCTCATGGACTAGCTAATCTAAAATTTGTTTATCTAAATTTCTGTGAAATTTTCATAGGCCCTGTTAGTTCTACACTACTACACACTTTTTTGCTGGGTTGATTTGTCTTTGTCACACTTAACAATTTAGATGTAAGAAATTTCCCAGAAAATTCCTAAACCATAATAGAAAGACTGTTGGATAAGACAGCGATGTGATACTGAAAATTGACATTACTTATGTCAGAGTTGCTGGAAATCAGAAAACATCTTAAGAATTTCATATTTGTTCCATTATTGGTATGGCACACCTACTAGTTAAAACATAATAGCTAGAAAAATTCTCTTAAATGTAAAAGTTGAGTGAATTGAAGCATAACTGTTTTTAATATGCTAGAATTCAAAGAATCCTGATATCTTTATTCACACTCAACAGTCAAGGCCCAGTCTTGGGCAAAGCCAATAACAGTCTCATCAGGCAAGTCTCTCAACATGCTTTCCAAACTGGTTCTATCCTATTTTCTATGGTATTTTATGATGACTAAATGAAGTAAGACCAGTACAAACCTAAACCTTGCATCAAATGCATGTCTCTTTTGATTGTATCAGAACTTTTTCTTAGATGTATTTTTCTGAGTTAAACAACATGATTCCCCACTTACCAGCGTAGTTTGATTACCTCATTGTTGAAGTGCACTAATTTACAATTTACTGTGTGATTACTCTAGACATAACACATAAAATTGAAAAATACAAGATCTATTCAATTTTTAAAGCAGGGATGTTTATATAAAGTAAAGAATATAATATTCAATTCGTACTTATGAACACTCAGTATTCATTCAGTAACTATAGATTTATTGTCCCTTAAATACGGTATACTCCACAAATCGCTATTTCAAGCAAAGATCTCCCGATATATACATAAACTTTTATCGATACTTCTAACTTTTCTCCATCATGCCATGTCGTTCTTTCTACAACACATGGAAGCGCCTCACGTCAGAAAAGAGAAACTTCCTATATTTTATTAGCTAAAAAATATGCACAAACATGATCGCTACAATTTACATTATAATTTATATATTATTTGCATATAAATCTAGTAAAACCAGGTACATTACCTTCGTTCATTACCTTCTCTTCAAACGTATACAAACTTCCGATCAATAACTCAGGGAGATGAGACTAGGCTTCTCTGCTGTTGCCAACTATTGTTAATGCTTTCCCGGTAGGCTTGGGGCACTGAGGAAACAACGCCAAATTTGAGTAAACTAGCGAGGAAACGCCCTATCTTTATCTTAAATAGAGAATTTTACTTCTCTGCTTTGGCACACGAATTGTGCTAGCCCATTTAGTTATTTAAATTTCAATTTAAAGGACAGGATACTACAGAAAAGTTATTTTTTCAAAATTATTAACGTTACAGAATAATTCTTAGTCATTCTTGTGTCTGAAAAAAGGCTAATATCAAATCACATGCGATACTTAATTTTTGCTCACCTAAAAACTCTGATCTCTATTCTTTCGTGCGTGAAAATCATTATCTCACGATTAGACAAATTTTAGAACATCGTACGTTATAAAAGACACTTTACTTGTAACACAGGTTATCAAATTACTATGTTATTTGTAGCACACGTGCGCGCAATCTTCGACTAATCACGAGTTGACAAATTTGAGGGTGTTGACAGCAAACATGAATACGACACCGGTTGTCCCGAAAAGATTATTTTTGAGAGAGTTAGCCCTTGATGAATTATTCCGAGATGACTTGTGGCCGTCGGTGTAGCATTCACACGGTCACTGTCGATTGTACAGACCGTCTCACCAGCCTATTCGGGGTTATTCGTTAAGAGGTTAACGGCTATCATAGAGCTTCTGATTGCCCTAGGTTATGCCCTGGACGACAACCTTGTTTTGGAGCTCTTCATGCATTTCTGTAGCTGTGCCTGCAGTTCCTCTGTAGCATGCACATTGCATCGTTAAATGATAATTAAATACCCAAATGTGCATACAAATTAAGTATTGAGTTT
>VOMN01008588.1:0-67560 GCA_014899125.1 Orchestia grillus
TCAGCGTGCGCCGAACTGCATTGCCGTGGAGGGGGCGCTTTCAAACGCGCTTTTTTCCTCGTGATTTAGATTGCATTTTAGTTTTATTTTGGTTGGCTCAAGTGCATTCAGGGGGCTAATGATAGGGGACTGGAAACAAAGGAGCTGCAGCGCTCCCGCGATGCTAAATCCGGAGGACGCATTCGGTTCCGCTGCACTGGATAATTGGTCTCGAATTTTCCTGTGTTATTCTTAACGACCTCGCAGTCAGTCGTCGCTGCCATGCAATGAGTCGGAGGTGAATTAAAATAGTTTTTACAGTTTTCGTTTTATTGCAATGTAACTGGCTCATTGCTGGTATGAGTGATGCTAATGCAGAAAGATCAAATCGAACTACGGTGATTGCTTTTACTTACTTTCAACGGTAGAACTAGATTTACACGTGCTTGAATGAGAAGAAGGAAATGGGGCATTTTTTGAGGAGAAAATAAATTCATCGGCCATTCCAGCGTGTTTCTCTATTCTTAACCGTAGTTGTCAATTCAAAATTGCAGCAATTACTAGGCGGTGCTAAATGTTATGCTATTCACGATGGTGCTGTTCATTTTTGTAAAAATACGACCTATTTTTACATTATCATATTTCAACGCATCATTTCACATTTAGTGTTTCGGAGATACCGAGGATCTGGTATACATAGTTCTCTTTAATAAAATTATTGCTAAAACTTTCTGATCCTATGTTTTCGACAATTGAGTTGTCTAAGCGATAGTTGTAGATTACGTCAATTCATCATCAAATGTTATGACTTAAGTTATGACTGAACAAATACGTCTATTTTAGCTGAAATAATACACATACGTGTTAATTCATATCGGAATACAATATTTCTCGGGAATACTACACTCTATTACGAATTTGAAGCTCCTATCGGCTGACATATTATAAAAAGCATGCTTATTCTATCTTTAAAAACGAGCTACGCCGTAGCGTATCTTCATAAATACCTGTGAACCTAACGATGCAAGCATATAGGATTGATATGCCTGGAGACTGCTTTGACCTTGTTGCATAAAAATTTTGTCAATATGATTATGAACTCTAACCTGGATAAAAGATTCGACGTTATATCAAGTTGTAACCAAGATTCATAACTTAACACAGTAGCACCCAAGAAAACTGAAACATTTCTCTTTCAGTACAATCGATACACGTCTTGTGTATCCAGAAGCATTGCAAAACACGCACGTAAAATTCGCGTCTTGAAAATATCGTGCAATCAATCAAGTTAGCAGGGGCTCGGAAGAAGCTAGAAATCCTTCTCAGTGAAGCTGGGGATGTCGTTTTGAAGCCATGCCTCGTCCCTCGTAAGCTCTCTGAGGTCGAGGGATGATGCTGGGGGGCACCCGCCAACGGGAGCACTCTTGCAGACACGGTTTTGAGTGCAGAAGTTGGGGCGCTGAACAAGAGCTCGAGGGCTCACAGGTCGCGGTAGGCACGGCGAAGGTGCGAAGCTGATCACAAAAACTCTGAGCTCGGACTGGTAAGAAAAATGTTCGCGTAGAAGAATTGAGAAGCGGTTTTAAAATGTTCATGAGAATAAAGACTTATTCAACAGGTTCATGAAACGAAGACTGTCGCAAAGTTGAAGTGTAAATATACATAGTATGTGCGTATTGAATGATAAGGTATGGTGATAAACCTGGACCTTAAAAGACATCTCAAACCAAAGTTGGACAATTTCTTTCACTCTTGTGTAGGTAATGAAACATTCGGCAATGAAACAATTAAGCTGAAAAAAACATTCTCTATGTATCAAACGCTGAAGGGAAAATAATTTTGGCACCAATTTAAGCATAATGAAGGCCTCTAGACCCAAAACATTGCATTCAAAATGAAATAAAAGCAGTAAACATAAAGGAAAAAATACTGTAATACTAGAAAAATGGTCACACTATTTTAAGTTTTTCTCTACAACACGAGTATTTTTTTCTGAAACGGTGCTTGTATTTAGAACCTGATATAAAGTACTTTTCCAACGAGCGTTGAGCCCGCATTCGATCCTCTTCATGACATGAAACTGGAGCATTTGATGGGGGAGCCAGAACTGCAAATGTTACCGACCCTGCTTTTCCCATGCGATGTTCTCAGTCGCCTCTAGCTGCACCCGCTCCGTACATGCTATCATACATCGGACGAGATGACAGAGTTAGTGAATGCAAAGGCTGCACCCTGACAGGAACTCGACATCAACGCATGTCTCGAAGAGCCATTACCCTTTAAATTGTTATACTGACCCAAGAGTGAAATCTGTTCAGACATTGGGACTTGGTTCATGAGAATTACGACCCAGAAAACAAGCAAGTCAGTAATGAGCGTGATCGATAAAAATATATTTTACGCATTGGATGGGGTTTTCGCGAATTAATATACGTGCTCGGGAGGAAATGGCCTATTAAACGTGCATTTTAATCCGTACTTGTCAACTGGGAGCCACTGAAAATCATTTCATGACCTGGTTAAATAACAAATGAATAACAGAAGCAAAAACATTTTTTTCTCGGAATACTCCTTCTACTCTTGATTCAAACATGATTTCAAGTGGTAAGTTATTCATGATATTTTCAAAAACTATGGGAATCGAAATTTTCTGAGCAATAGTTTGAAGTTTTTACTAAATCATCTAACAATACAACTATTGGTAAAGAAACTACTTTCCCGAACGAAAGATGCAAAAATGCTGAAGCCTTCTGTTCGAGCAAGGCAAAGTAAGTAATCCTCAGACGCACAGTTTCACAATATCAGCATGCTCGTTATTGACCGAGACAAAATGGTTACCTTGAAGAACGTCAGTCAAATCGACTAAAGGAAATTTGGGTCGAGTTGGGCAGGATTAGCTTGAGTGGAACAGTTGTTCAGTTAACGATTAGTAAGAGCGAGGAATGCACAAGAAGCTGAGAAATTCGTTCTTCTAGTGTATTGTTCTTCTGTCAAATTTTAGGAGTTAAATTGCAACGCGTTTTGCCATGACGGGGAACTAATTGAACGCTCTTTACATGGAGTCTAACGAGCGTTATATTATGCAGAACTAATGAGCATCTGAAGTGCTGCTCTTGTAAGACAGTAATGACGTTATTGATTGCACGACTGTCGTATGCCTCTCGGATTGTGCTCATCTTTCGGGATTTTTGAAGAATCAAATTTTTGAAGTAGGAGAGGAGAAGTAGAGGCGGTAGGCCTACGTATGCGGCACCTGAGGCGCACACCAGGTGCAGGCCTAGGCCTCCACATCTCGAGTGGATCCTTCGGCAAAAACGAAATGAAAGTCGATGACACGGGACACGCAAGTGCTCTGGATCGACCAGCTGCTATGTTTCATTGAATGTAAGGCTACTGTAGTTCATTAAATCAATATGAAACTAAGTCATTACTGCAAAGGCAGTCGAAAAAGTGAAGTAATAATGGTACCTGCTGCTCTCTCTATTTTTTCTTCATATTTTCGAGTTTGTTGGTCCGTTACACTATATTTACGATTTCATAATGGTACCAATTTTGCGTGATTGTTTGCATAGAGAAAATTCGCCCGAAAGAGAATTCCTGTTAGGTTGTACTGACACGAGCACGATTTCAGTCGTATGCTCATCAGCTACTCATTGTTAGAGCGTTAAAAAATGTCTTTTGCTGATACTACAGTCATGAATGATAGCGTGAGCAGCTATGAATCATTATTGGAGTAGTAAAATATAGCTTTTTCAAATACTATAGTCAGGAATGACAACATGAGCAACTATGAATCATTATTGGAGTATTAAAATGTTGCTTTTTCAAATACTAGTCAGGAATGACAGCATGAGCGACTATGAATCATTATTGGAGTATTAAAATGTAGCTTTTGAGAATATTACAATCAAGAATGATAGCAGGAACGACTAGAATATGGCGTGCAGTTCCCTGAATGATAATAAGACATTAACGGTTACTGGCTGATGATGAGATTGAGATTTTAACAATCACATAATGAGGAATAGAATTGAGCCAGAGTTAACGTGTGAATCGTTTTCAATAGTATTGGCGTTCAAAAGGTGAATTTCATATTGAGAGCATTCATTCAAAAGTTTCCATGCCTCCCAAGCGATATTAATACAAGAAATATCGCAGAGCAGTATTCACTGAGCTCATCCAGTAATGCATGGCGGCCAGTAATCTGAAAACTTGATGTTTATAGTACTGAATTAGGACAAGGGTAACAGAGGGTATTGGCAGCACATGTTGAGGGTAACAGAGGGTATTGGCAGCACATGTTGAGGGTAACAGAGGGTATTAGCAGCACATGTTGAGGGTAACAGAGGGTATTGGCAGCACATGTTGAGGGTAACAGAGGGCATTGGCAGCGTCCCGGTATTTTTGTGCTGGACTCCCACGAATGGAATATGCATTCTATATAGAGTATATATGGAATAGAACTACGTAATTTATTTTTCATTTTAGTATTTGTACTCTATGAGCGACATACCATTGCATTTACGGTTTGCCTGATAGTATTGACTCCTGAAACTGGAAAATATTTTTCACTCAAATTTAGTCGTTGTCATAAATGATCGCTTAACAAATCTTTTCTGAAAATTTGCTAGCTATACTGAGAAATGAGCTTCGTACATCAATGGATTGTGTAACAAGTTTGATAAGTAAGGTTGTTTCACAGACAGATCAACGTCTTCACTCTTTCTTCCTATACGATAAACTGATCGATCTTTCTTTCTATGCGATAAACTAATCACTCTCGCTTCCAGTGCAATAAACTGCATCTTTCGTCTTTCCTTTGCAATAAACTGCATCTCTCTTCTTTCCTATGTATGCACCGAACTGCATCATTTTTTTTCTGAGCAATAACTGCATCGCTCTTCCATCCTATGCAATAAATTACATCAGTATTCCCTTCTAAACCATAAACTGCATCACTCTTCCTTTGCATGCAGTAAACTGTACTACTCTTCCTTTCTGCGGAATGCAGTTCATATGCAGTAAGCTACCCTCTTCCTCCTATGCAATGCAGTATACATACTATAAACTGCAACACTCTTCCATCATACGCAATTAATTGCGTCACTCATCTTTCTGTGTAATGAATTACATCACTCTACCATCCCAACCCTCACTCTTCTCTCCTCTTACGAAGCAAAAGCCAATGAAGCTTCATTTGCTCTCGAAATGCTTCACTAAAAGCATACAAACTTCAGCCTAATTACTGCTAAAAATATCGTCGAAAATTAATAATAAACTTGGACGGCTTCCATAGTCTCGCTTCCGGCTTAAATGGCGCTAGGGGGCTTCACAAAAACAGACCCGCCTTTGATAAAAATCCTAATGTAAAAGTTCGCCCCGGGAAAAAATGTCAATCAGGTAATTGTGGGACCTGGATTGTGCATGCGATGAAGCGGGTGCTGACAGAAAACAGCACGAAAATATGAGGTTTTGATTCTACTTTGCTTCATTTCTTTCTGCAAACAGATGGGAACAACAATTTGATATCTCTGCAAAAAATAGTGCAAAAGATGACAACTTTTTTTAAATAATTTACTCAGTCTGTGAGCATAGATATACTCGCACTATAAACTTGAGCCAATATATTCCAAATATTGGAAGCTTTGATTTCAGTGTCAGAGCGAATGAATAAAGTCAAGCGTAATCAAAAATTATCCTTCCATATTTACCAGTGTCAGTTTTGTACCATCAGCAACAGATCCAATCAGCGCCTGCAACGAACGTGTGAGAGAAGGCTTGTGATTTGGATTTTTTTCACAGTTAAGTCAGCAGGCTAAATTAACCCTATTAATCCCTTCTTCCGTTAACAACGAACACCGACAACTTAATTTTGACGCACTACTTGTGTAGAAATTTACTAATACATGCATATTATTCACGAAGTTATAAGCCTCGATCGTATGCGTTATGTGCTGAGGATGAAAACTTTCGTAGTCTGGCAATCGTTCCAATAAGGAAGAGACACACGAACATCTACAGTCAATACCCCACTTCAAGAGGTCAAACATTAACGAAGTCTTGAATAAGAAAAATTTAAAAAGGAACAAAACTCGCTGTAGTGTCAATGTCGAAGACCTTGTTGGGTCCACATCGCACATACGGACACAGTGGCTCAGTATGAGCAACATAACAAATCATCAGCATTTTGATTTTCATTCCTCATTGATTTACCCCAATGAATAGTGCACTCTGACGTATCCGGATTAATTAAGGAAAACAATTAATGCCTCTGAGAGAAAGCATAATTGTTACACTTTTGAAATTTTGCTTTCCCTTCTCATGAATAAGTACACACTTGTACATACACTTACATAGTTTGAGAGACTGGCAGCGTTATACAGTAGTACCTATGTTAACGCAAGGTGTTTATTTTTGCTTATTGAGTCCGCAACCTAGTACAATGTCTTGCAATCGGTATGTTATTATCTGAAATCAATTCAAACTTAATGTATCTATGATACAAATTTTGTAAATGTAAGAACGTTGAGGGCTCATCGGATACGATGAGTGTATGAACTATAGAAAACGGGATCAGTTTCCTATGTTAGTACATATTACTGCACGGTAGATGTAACAAAAGAATAAATGTAAAAACAGAGTCGATGAAACTGCTTAGATGTTTAACAGCAAAGCAACTGTCGGATGGGTGCAATCACAGAGTATTTAAATCCTCAGAGTAGATTCATGATACAATTCTTAAAACAACGAAGTAGATCCAACCTCAATTGGAGCAGCTACACGGCTTACATAACTCTGGGGAGCTCACAACCACAAATTGAACATATCATCCGAAATATACACGGGACAAACCGTAAAGACACTCCGACCGTTGGGTAAAATGACAAAACAACAATAAAAGCAATTACCGAGCAATTGCAGCGCTGCTCAACCGCACGAGACGTTGCATTGAGCCGAGCAATGCGTCTGAGCGCAGCCCGAGGCGACGTCTCCATCTCAGTTGCCTCGCAATCACGTTAGGCAGTCGAGCATGCTAACGACCTGCCCTGGCGTAACCTGCAGCATTGCGCGCATGCAAGCGGGGCCCTCGCAAGATGGTCTTGAATAAAACCAACTTGGATCTCGTCACCAGACCGTGTTTTGAATAATGAGGTCTCATCCGCTCCCGGTTTGTCTCAAATGACACAGGTGTGAACCTGATCGCCTAAAGATATTCCTGGGCCTGAAAACTCTCCTCCAAGCAGCTTGTTTCACACAACCTCAGTCTTTTCCTTGCATGACCAGTTAATGACAATTCTCACTTGACATCAGCTCTATATAGAATTTCAACCGGAATTAAATCGCGGAGATGGTACCTTTTTTCACCTGCCCGCATTACATAAATTAACTTCACATCATCGGATATGGCATGCAAGCAATGTTTATTCCTGAAACCTACAATGAGATCCGCAATTGAGGCAGAGACCGTCCCTGCATGAGGAATACCTTTTTAAAACAGGGGAAATAAGAGTAAAAAAATTGTCTTAAAAATTAGCATATAAGACAATGTTGAAAATTCAGAAACATACTATGCGTATTTTGAACTAGGGGATAGTTTATTCAAAACTGATGCGAAAATTTGGCAGAAGAAATTTTCCCGTACGGGCGATATTCGTAATCCCATTTTCAACTTAATCATTCATTGCCAAATTGAAATTTATCATAGGATTTCGGTGATACCGTTTATATTTTGCAATCCGAATGGCGACAACGCTGCATTTCTCCTATGAAACTTAAATCTTTAGTTCTCTTTGTGGTATGATTGCCAGTGCACTACTCGTGATTGGCAAACACTCACTCGTAATTCTGCTCACAACAAATGAATGCTCGAAAAACGTTAATTTTAAATTTACTCATTTGATTGGCCAAACGTACAAAAAGTTAACTCACCTTTTCTTGAAGATATTTCAGAGCCGGATCATTTTGACGCAGAATAAAAAAAGACGGCCTTCGCAATGAACGCTAGGGAATTGTTATTCAGACGAATTAAAAACATGATAAATGTTTCATGACCGATAACTTTATACCAGCTGTTCACAATGAGCACTCATTTTCTCTGTACAAAAACCTGCTCATATTGAATAGATAACTACACCTCAGAGTATACTCTAATTTTTGACGAAAAACTATGTGAATCGAACTCAATTTTGTTCAAAGATTTCATGAGCATTCGCCGCATGAACCGAAAACTGAAATTTAAAAGTCAGAGCTTCGTAGGAATTCAAAGCTGCCTAATTTGTTTTCATTCACGCATGAGGGTTTGCATCATCACTCATCACTGCCTCCAACACAAGCGTGCAGACGTGTCCTTAGCGCCACCCATACGCACCAGTCGCAATGGTTACCAAAATAATTCGAGATACGCTTGAAGAAGTCTTTCGAAGCGAGTACATCATCATTATTGTGGAATTTCGCGCTGTGAACTTCTCCATGCTCACCAAGCTTTTTTGCACGTAAATGATGTATTTGTAGGATTAAAATGGTAACAGATGAATTGTGATAGAAAAACTGGAAAATGCTTTAGATGAAGAGCGAAAAGTTACATCGATAAACATTGAGTTCTTCAAAGCAATTGGATCTTTTTGAATGGCAATAATTGAATGACGCTAAAAATCTTAGAAAACCTATTACTTGTAAGAATATAGATTCCAAATATTAACCATAATGTCAAATAAATAAAATTCAAATTATCCTGACATATTCCAAAAGCTATATTATTATTATATTGCAAACATTCTCTGCATATCTATTTGTTGTACTGCATGCATATTTTTCAAAATTTATATTCTTATTATACTGCATACCTCTTTTTATTATACTACATACATACGCATATTTCAAAAATTAATTTTCTTATTATACTTCAAATTTGAATTCTTATTATACAGCACACATGCAATCTTTGCCTAGCGCTTTTCACATATGTGACAGCCGTGCAAACCGAACCGTTCACAATTGGAAAGCGAATGGTCCGTCGGCAGGCGATCGCATTAAGACCGGCACGAAATCCGTGTGTCGGGAGCTGAAGTTCAGCCGAATGCCCAGCGGACCGTCGCTGATGACAACTGTTATTAATATTAGTAGAGACAACACTACAGATGTTGCTGCAGCGGTCGCGTCTTGCCTTCTCGGCTTCTTGAGCCCCAGCTTGGCTCCTGCAGCTCGAACGTCTCTCACGCCCCCCTGGGAATTGTAATTCCAATCCCAAACAACATATCGGATCACCCATAGAAAGGAAAAATCAACGATACGCAAAATCAAGAACAATGAACGCTTTAAAAGCTAGTTCGAATGCTAAAACTAGCGTTCGGTGTACAGATAAGATAAGTCTCTACGTATGGAAAACTTTGTGTACGCTGATGGTGACACAACGCAGAGAAGAGGTTTACGCATTAGGCTTCAGTCTGACGGCATGTCTCGACTTGGCAAGTTCTCTAATCATCATTGGAGCGACCCCAATTAAATTGGGCCCGACTGCAGGATAAACAGATTCTGGATCCGGGGAAGCAATGCGTCTCCCCGTCGCTGCCAAGATTGCATCCGGCTTGATCGCTTCACAGACGCGCTGCTTCCACCCAACTGACAACTCGCGCTAATGATGCAGCTTTAGATTATTCCGTCGCCAATGCTGCAGAAGCAGAATTACAAGTGAATTCAGCAAACAGAATGTGAATAAAAGCAGAGGAAATGTTAGCCACCGAGAGGAGCAAACAAACGATATGAAGTTGTTTTCAAGTTGAGCATATTTCAAGAATGACGTGGCGTATCGTACGTACACGAACATTCAGAATACGCTGGTCTTGATAAAGTTTATTTATTCCTCGCGGTAATAGGCCCTGCTGTTAGAAACAGGATAAGGGTCTTTTAAATCGTAAGCCATGGCTGTTTCTAGCTGCAAAATTCAAGCCTTAACGTATGTCATTCTGTGAAAATGTAGACTCTTTCGATATCAATGTTACTTATGAAATGTTTTAGGCTTAAAATCAAGTTAGGGTAGCAAAATTTGAGATGAATAATATCTAAGCAAGCTTAAGAAAGTATCAAGAGAAGGATTTTCTCGAAGCCTATGTACGTTCATTTCTAGTAAAGTTCAAACATTCAAGAAGTCTGTTACCGAGTGTTGCGTTATCTGGTATTCAACTCGGTAAAAAAAATTGAGTTTTGAGTGTGTTTCAGCTAAGAGCTAAGTCAGCGAAAAAAGTTTTGTAGTTAATTTACTTTTCCAATCGTTCACACTTTACTCCAGATGTGAAAAAAATTAAATTGCGCAAGTACTAGTATATCAACTAGAACGTTATGTTATATTATTCACACACAGACAAAAAGAAAATTTATCAACAAAGTTGCTCAAAGTTTGCCCATTTTGTTCAATATACTTTACGGTAGCGACTAGCAACCGTGATTGGTCCTGACAGCCAATAACGAAGTCGATTAAAATCGCAAAATTTGCTAACATGTAGCAAAATTACCAACGCATCCCGCGTGCAACTCAATGGAAGGCAGGAACAGTGCAACAAAAATCTTGTTCGCCTTATTTTCCTCGCCGAACATTTGCCCGCATAAAACTGACACAGAAAGTTGCATTCCATTAACCCTCAAGGCCACCCGTGCTTCATCTTTTCACCTTAACACCACGTCTGCAAAGCTCCATGTTACTATTACAGTTGTCGTGGCCACTCGTGAGGCTGTGTTGGGAGCCTGTCTCCAGGCGCAAGGGCGGCGGTGGGCGCCTAGCAACCGAGCATATCAATCGGCCTGCGAACCATTGAGCGCGGCCGCAAGCAATCATTAGGGACTTTCGAATGCCGCGCCTATCAGTAAATTAATATCGGAGCTACTGAATAAAGCACCGGAGCCAACACTGACGGACAGCACTCCAACTGGAGAGCGACAATGCAGGTTCGTGGGAGGAAATTCACTGAAGTTATGCCACTCCAGCTATTGACGCGCACATAATGCATTGCTCGAGGCCTGTAAATTGTTTCCAAGCTCGAGGATTATCGCTTGTTTGACTTGGCGATTACTTCTGCTTCTAATTAATTATTGAGAGCTCCTCGATAGATTGCCGGCAATAACTCAGGTTCCATCTGAACTATCGTCAGCTGAATAAATGAAAATCTGCTTCGAGATGAATAATTGTCTTTAAGCCTTCCTTTCGAAATTCAATAATTACTTATTTATCGCAGCAAAGTCGTCTCAGAGGAAAGTTCGTAATCACTGTTGACACTATTCCTTGTGCTGAAAGTGAACACTTGTAAAGCCCGCGTATTTTGTCAGCGGCTTCAGTCGGCAAAAGTTCTTGACGTTTACTCCACTTCATGAGCGATTTTCCCCTGTGAGCCGAAATCTTGTGACTTGGAAGTATGTATACTGTACTTGACGTCTCCCAAGATGGTCTCGCTGTTCTCTCGATTGCAGCACGTTTTCTATCGGTATTCAATCGTGAGTTTGGGAGGCATCGATTAGGTAAAGCATCATTAGGTTTTATTTGCTTCGATACGAGCTCAGTTCCCGTCCGTTTGCTACCAAGCTTGCAAGGAGGACCTCACGCACATTTCCTGATTGGTCCCCGTCACCCAATAACCATTGCGGCAGCATCAGGAAAGCAACTTAGTCGGAGATTCTCATCGTAACCACATGAATCTTAGGGAATTCAACGATTATTTTGGACATCTTCATCAGCTAAGAATGGTTTCCGCCGATCACATGATCATAGTAGACCGAATGAGAGCCGTTGAGCCAATGACCATTTCAAGCACGCCCGCAGAGGAAGTCAGTCTTAAATTCTCATTGCGGCCACCTTAATTTCTGTGTGTTCTACGATTATCGCTGACCTGCACCGACAAGGTGGAGATCGTTAGGAGCCAAAGCCAAGCAACTGTTGTAAATTCTCATCCGGAATGATCGTAAAGACGCAGAGCTCTCAACGAGATGCGGCAATGACGGTAAACGCTTGAGTAAACCGGGTTAAAAAGACATCATGTGAGAAGCGACGTATTTCTCCCGTAGCCTACCTCGGCTTCTCTCGAAGAAAACTAGTCCGGGTCTCCGATTGTGGACACCAACAGTTCGTGACGTCCCCATCACGGCATCGGTCTCAGAACGAGCGTTGTGGGACGAGGCAAATAGGGACCAGTTCCAATTCCCGCTGGGTCCCGGCGGGTCTCGTGTCAATAAGGCTAAAAGCGCAAAACATTGCCAGGAAGCCAGATGCTGTCGTAAGGAGGAATTATACGACCAAACTTTGTTTGATGCTCCCTTCACGACCGAGTGTTTCATTCAGAGCCGCGCGACAGACCCTGCATTAGGCGAAAATTTCCAGAATTCCTACTTCAACATTACGGAAGTTTCAAGAAGCTAATTCATTTAACTAAGCATCACGTTGAGAGCTTCCGTAAGAAGAAAATTATTACTTAGAGTTCGTGCAGGTCCTCGAACTCACAATCTTTTCCATTAGAAAATTCAACGTAGGTTAGCGCTATAAGTTAAATCGCGGTCAGAAAACGTGTGTTCTTAATTGAGGTTTAATATTTCAACAAATTCTCATTACGTCTGCTTTACAGAAGAAGGCAATTATTATAAATCAACTCACTTGCCCTAGAGTCCTCAAATTCAAATGCACATAAGTCTAATTCTAGCAGTTGGGATCAAAAACTACATGCGAAAACATTGGGAAAATAAGATGCATGTTTGGGGCCCAATGAGTTAAGATTTTTTTGAAAGGACTACAGTTGTAATTCTACGGAGTAAATAGAAAATCCACTGTAGAACGACAACATTTAAAAAATACCGAGCATGCAGCCATTATCGTGCAAGCGGTCGCCCGAGTTTTCCCTTGGGTCTCCTAAATCTGAAGCGTAGTTGTGGTCGGCAATTCCAGTCTTGAAATTGAGTCGAGATATGCAAAGAAGTGCCATCTCGCGGACGGAGATTAGAACCTCGTTACAGCTTTTTGCTGGCGACCAACTTGCCATGCGGGGCTCAGCTCAACCTGA
Organism: Orchestia grillus; assembly: GCA_014899125.1. Taxonomy (NCBI): domain Eukaryota; kingdom Metazoa; phylum Arthropoda; class Malacostraca; order Amphipoda; family Talitridae; genus Orchestia; species Orchestia grillus. Next base: position 13,014 of record VOMN01008588.1, read on the forward strand.
GGAGGCTCGCGACAAACCTAATGAAATGAATGGCCCCCCGAAGAAGGCCTTTAATAGCGGTGCTCTCAAGGATCCTGGAACTCGGGAGCGGATTTAAAACGTAGTTTACGGCCCGCTGGAAAAGGCCACTAAAGGTAGACTAGCGCTACTGACGATATCTTATCGCATCTCCCTCAAAGCGAAGGGAAAAGGAGTAATTCGCTGCACGATAGCGACTGCACTTAAATAAAGGGATCATGATCAAATGGAAGAGGCCGAGACGCAACGCATAACGGTTTTAGAGAGGCCCTTAAAAACGGATATTACCCAAATAAGTCGAACCAATGTCTCTGCCTATCGCGTTTCGAGAGAAATGAAAAAATTCTTGCAAATAACATCGAAAAAATTCAATGATGAAAATTAGAAATTGGCTAATCTTTTGCATTGAAAAATGGGTTATACTTCGGCTTTGAATACATGTAGTCAAATGTATATAACTTCGATGAGAAAATTTCTTGATAGTGTACTAAATGAGCAAATATTGCAATATAATAGTATGTATGTGCGTAAGTATTGAAAAACATTTAAAACTGACCAAAATAATATTATGAATAGTTGGTGCTCACTTTGCGCTGAAATTATTTTATATTCGTGGGCAAACATTTTGGCTCATAATTGATAGAAACAGTATTTGTATAAAATTGAATATGACATTTAGTGAGTATCACATTCGTATAAGACGATTCGAAGAGTGGCGTGTACGCCTTACGTTTGAGGGGTGATTGGATTTTTGAGGGAGGCAATTCGAGCGAAAGTTAGTAGCAGAGAATTTCATTCGGCAGAACTACGTACATAAGCATGGCAGAGTGAGTGTATATAAGTGTTTTGAAATCATGTGTATGCATGTGCGCCATAGCCAGTCTATGATATTCCGTACATTGTTTACGATTAATATAACCATCAGTTTGCTTTTCTAATTAAGTGAATGAAATAACTGACGAAGTAAGATAAGAACAATTAAGTAAGCGGGTCTTTTAAACTCGTGATAAACTCACACGACGTCGCCCCACTACAATATTCTGCATTTGGTTTCCGATTTTGGTCGCACGAAACTGCATGCATTTGTGTCATTTTTTGAATGGTTTCTACGTTGTATACTTTCGAAACTATCATTGTTTTTTATTTATTAACTATTCCTATCATTTATGGAATTTTTTGCACATTCTGACTGTGTAGGATTGAAATTGAATTTTTTGTTCTCACTTAGACATTTAAATCTACTCGCATATTTATTTCAGAAGGACGTTTAAAACTAAAAATAACTTCGACGTTTAAAATATACTCCCATATTTCACTCATTCTCAAACTTAATTCAGAAAAATAAGAGTACCAAAAGGACGCAAGTTCGTGGGCATATTGAGCAACATTTAAAACTTGGTTTTGCACACCAGCACTGCACGATAAGCCGGTAACTTCGTGCCCCCAATGCCAACAATGCTCCACCTGAGAATCAATGCAACGAAGATTTTGTGTCGGATTTGATGATGAAATATAATGCATATTTGAGCTGAGATTACAAATGCTTCAAGTTTTAAGCGGAGAAGTTTGGAAATAAATTATACCTCCATTCAGTGCAAAATTCGTTATTGCTGCCGTACTTTGAAGTTTTAATAAGAAAACTTGTTTGTTCTCGCTGAGTCTAGGTAAAGTCTGAGCTAATGCAGGGAGGGTTTCATTGAGCCATCAGGGTCAGCTTTTCATGCAATCATTCTGTGAAAGGCTGACCAAGACGCTGGAGCCATGCCGCTAACTAACAATACTGAGGGCATGTAGTGGAGCAGACCTGTGAAAGGAGGGAAAACTGTAAAGCACATGTTTAAAATATGAAGTCAAGAGAATTCTCAATATAGTAAATGAATTATTAAATGCAACAGTGAAGGGTAATTACTAACATATAGAATACGTATTAAAAAATTATTTCACTTGAAAATATTTTTCTGGGAATCTTTAGCGTATCTCCACTGCCTCCGCCCCCCGCAAATCACAAACAAAGACACTACTTAGTACACTAATAATATACTATTGAAAAAAATATGATATCATGAGCAGAAGATGATGCTCCTGTTGTGATGGACTTGAAAAAGGGGTGCTGGTATTTGTGAAAGATGGGAATTCGAAAATATTTTTGGTTTACATATGTACTGAGAAATTCATGGAGAGAACTCGGAGGGGAAAATATATGTATATCTTGTAGTTAATCGTCGTAAAATGTATCAATGTTATAAAATTTCACGCTAATTATGATTAATTTTCAAAAAATATTGTGTAAAGATATGAGCATACACTGAAACTCTTACTTCACACACAGATCTGGGGAACATTGAAACAACATTGTTTAAAAATGTATGCCGATCAACTTATTTAATCAGAACCGTACATTTGTGTGAGACAAGCTTGAAATGTAGCCCCCGTTAACGGCTCAGGGAAAAATATTAATGATTTACTTAGCAAATATCGGGACAACTACTTGTGTTGAATAAATAGCTTGAATTAAAACTGCTATTGCTCCTCAAGTGAAGATATTTGCTAAAGCACCTTCACTGAGCGATGTAAGAGACACGTTTCCAACTGGGGTTGCTGGTATAAGAGCAGGTCAAGCTACTGTCACGCCGCACCGAGGCTGGTGAGGTGCGACCACAGCGGGGTGACTCTCTAGTGACCTCGTCCAACTTTATCGCCGCCCATCGATAAATTTATAACATAATTGATAAAAATACTTGGGTGGGTAAATTAATACATAATTTTAGGTGCTCCAGCAAAACTGTTAGGCTAGGATTGTGGCAAATGATGATCAACACGTTGATGGGTCCTTTGCCACACCTTTCCTGCGGCGTGAAATTCATTCATGACGAGTGTCAGGTGAGTGCGCACGAGGACTGAATCTCTCTCGAATTGAAAACATAGCGCGCTCGCTCACTCTTTCTTTCTCTCTGCACATTAAACGTTTTATTTTTTGTGTGATGAAATCACATTTTCCTCATACGAGATGAATTCATAATGTATAATGGTATCATTCACTTTCTTTTTAATGAAATTTAATGTGAAGATTTCTTCTCCTCTTCAAATTGCGGTGAAATCTATAAAAACTTGGAATTTTGCATCTTGAGTTACATTTCTGCATGATATCCGTCAACAAGGGACAAAGAAAGCTCACTGTAATTCGCTGAAAGATGTGAAATTTAAATTTCTATAAAATCGAAAATATAACATTTATTTCTCTTTCAAATGTATCATGCTACATAGCCTAGCAGTTCTAATACCATCATCGAAATTATTTACGGTCACGTAAGCCCTTGCAACAGGACATACACACTTACATGCGTAACATATGATAAAGAGGACGAACATACGTAACATAAGATAAAGTGGACATACATCGTAACGTAAGATAAAGAGGACATACATACGCTTCATAACATAGAAAGGACTTACATGCGTAAGATAACAAGACACAAATGGTCAAGTGAACATAGAATTTTACCACACAGAAGTTTGGAATGCAATCCGACCATTAAAGAGTAAAAGCGGAAATGAAGACGTAAAAAGAGCCCGTCCGGAGCCAGCATGTGCAGTGGCACGAGCGCGTGGTAGCAAGGCGACTTGCCCAGGCCTCGCCTTCTCGTCTTTTTGCACGCCAGAAAATATCTCTCGCCGTCCCTGCCTAGCCAGATTTATGACATCCACCACAATGCTGAGAAAAAATTTATGTTCTAAACTAACGTGTTTTTTATGAAATGTGCATAATTTACTGAGCTGAAAATGTTCTCTTGGAAAATCATGACGTTTTTGAGGATTGTATTGCTTTCGAATGGAGTGTGAAGAGTCCAGTGTTTATTTCATAGGGAATGACTCGCTGTCCTTGTAGAAACTTGAAGACGGGTAGCAATATTACTTCACGGTCCATTTTACTGGTACAAGAATAGAAACAAATTAACCTGCGAAGAGAAAATACACTTTTAAACTAGGTATCCCTGCAGCCATACGTTATTAAAAATTAAACTTGTTTAACAAAGCACGTAAATTCCAGATATTTTTAAGAGAAAAATGAAAAAAAACGATGGTATTCTTGCGTCTGTTGGGAAAGTCGAGCTGTTCGGGAGATGCCCGACGCTTCTCCCTTTTCTCAGATCAGCTACCTAGTGACTAGCTTAGTTACCATCTAGTTTACCTATCTAGTGAATGGCTTAGTTAGCAGCTGGTTCATCTATCTAGGGGCTGGTTTAGTTAGCAACAGAGTCGTCTATCTACCGGCTGGTTTAGTTAGCACTCCTTAAAGAATGCTGTCCTGAGAGAAGTGCATAGCGTCACCTACATCAGGTGCAGCAAGCAGTTCTCCCAGGAGTGATTCAAAAAGTTAGATACAAATAAATATACGTACATCAGCTGACCATTTCCAGTTTCCGTCCCATCATTCCGCAAGCAAAATCCGAAATAATTTGTGCTGCAAATGACATATATACCCAACCAAGTTGCAAACAAGAACTAGCCTCTCATCGTCATGTTTAGGTCGAACAATTGAACTTTTGACGACCGTTGTTGCCAGGCGGCAGCATCGCTTCTCACTCGACGCTCATCAGGCTGCCGACGAGCGCAAACTTCAGGTGGATTTTTTGTGTAGCCGGGCTGCATTTTTGACGTCATTAGCGATTAATTACGTTCATTAAGCTGTCAAAAATGCAATTAGTCAGAATAGATCGCAGTTTTTTCCGGGTTAAGTTTATGGTGGCCTTCCAATTTAGCTGGAAGCTACCGTAGATTCATACTAAAATGAACGCAGCGAGTGGTAAAATGTCTTTTCACAAAATTTTACATGCCATTTGTTTTATGTTATGTCATGTCAATTTTACATGTCAAACAGTGCAGTTGGAGAGACAATAGGTCTCTCGATGTACACAGAATTATGTTCGGAGTTTCATATTCGAGTTAGTCCGATTATTTCTCTCATGAAATTATAAAAGTTTAGGTTCTTGCAAATGGAATTGTGAGACAAGACGGTACAATAATATTTATGCCCCGTTGATAAATACGACACTAGATTACAGTGGATTATTATTGAGGGCTTACGTAGCAGCGATTCTAGATGAAATTTCAACGCTGAGCAATGAGAAAAGAATAATTCGAAAATCGATTTTATATACATTTTAGGTCAAACTCTTCTGCGAGAAATTGACCAGTAAATGTTTTAATTTCAAGCAAACGATTATTCTGAATCGTTTTTTTTAGTCTAAAAAATCTATTAGGTGGAATTTGATAAAAATGTGAAGCGCTTTCAGATACAATTTAAGAAAGAAAGGAAGTTGACTCTTTCAAGCGGGAACGACATTTTTGGCTTGCGTTTTCCAGTCAGTTCCATGGAGTCCTGCTTTGTTAACATAAAAATGAGCCGCAGCCGCACTGAATTTTGTTTTGAACTGGAGTTTGAGGCTTACCCATCGCTTCGAAAGGGTAACCCGACCCTCATTCGGCAATATTGTGAGGCCTGTTCAAAACGTGAGCTACTTTAACTGCTAGATTGTCATTTTGGCGTGAAGGGCCGTGCGGAAATTATGAGGCTCATGATCGAGCAAAGAATACGTGAGCTATTGAGGCAAACTTCAAATTTCTGACGAGTCGAACAATTGAATTTTTAAATCAACAATTTAAATCAAGACATTTTTAAATCAACATTGCATTGATGGAATTGACACGCTTCAAAAAATGATGTAACCGTGCATATGTAGGCAAAATCTGCTACAATTATTAAAATATCAAATACTTACAAGCCACCGAGAAAGATAACGTAACTTATTGTTAGCACACGCCATTCTGTATACTAGTAGAAAATAGACATTTGTTGAGTGAGCGTTGTGCTTAGTGGAAGTTAGAAGCATGCATTCAAGATATTTGTGTCACAGAGATGAGTTTCTTCAAGGGCAAGTAACCTCGGCTTGAATTGATTAAATAGATGCGAATTTAAATGGAATAAATACATAGCGGAAATAAAATATGAGTTCAATTGCACAATTCTCGTGCATTAGAAAGTATAATTGAATCTGTATTTTTGTTCAATGTTATGAACGCATGAACATTAAAAACTTGGCACTAAAATTAGGAAGCAAATATCATAAACAAAATTGTTCGGGACACTGACAAATTTAATTTCAAAGAATGATTAGACCGAATAAAAATCAAGTTACTAAAATATTAAAAAGCTGATTTGGAAAACCTACAGAGTACTTCAATCTCGTCGAATTTAACGAAGGATGCTGGTCTGCCGGATTTTTCGACACCTCACGACACTTTACTACGTCTTCTAGTGTTTCCTCGTTGATTGATTTATTTTGCGGACTTTCTTGTCAACTTGAAGTTCTTACGCCAAAATTGAGCAGTTATTGTAGCGCAATTCCTTTGTGTTTTCCTTTAGACGAAACTTGGGACTAGTCGAAAATTTCATTTCAGTCGAAGATCACGAATCGTACCGAGTTATAAGACAGGCCTTTTATTTTGAAATGATTTTTGGGGATTTAAGAATAGCATTATGCACATTTTACAGCTCGGTTATCTCTTTAAAATGTGCTCATTGTGTAAATTTATTCAATGGATGATGAATATGGGAGCAAAACTTGAAAACGGCAACAAAAGCATCCAGAAACTGAATGGTAATCCCAAACCTAACAAAGGCGCAATTTAAAATTGCGTCGGAGCGAAACGCCCTCACGAATTGTCTTCCTGAAAAAGAAAGAGGAAAACAAAGCGCTTGGTCACAGCGAGCGGATGCCAGATTTCGACTGCCCCCGAAGCTCAGCGGGACTCGGCTTTCCGGCCCCGACTTTAATTAAAGCTTAAGCTTTTATCATTGCATTTGGCTACACTAATCCACGGTCAGTAATTGGAGTTTGACTGAGTAATAACTGGACACGCGGGGCTGCCGTCCACATTTTTAGGGGACTTCTTCGAGTAGTAATTGGGAGCCGTTGTTCGCTGACTTGATTACGAGCAGGGCCGCCAGTGCGCAGGTCTGTCGCTGTGTTGCGTTCGAAGCGAATTGTTCGGTGAGGGTTGTTGAAAAAGCAAACATTCACGTCGCATTGCTATGCGAGTAGATGTCTACGTCCCTGTATGATAGGAAGACTCGGACTTCGGCATCTTATCTATGTCAGCCCTTGTATTTGATGGCAAGATTTCCTTCATCAACTCAACTTTTTCGATCCCTTCTGTGAGAGTAAATTTCCCGTCAAAGTTGTTTTCTGAAGCGTTTAAAATTTTATTGTGAAACCAATGTTAAAAAATCTACGATATATTCATATTCCGGAGATTATTGCTAATCTTAGTTTCAGAATTTTTCTTATACCGGAAACCTGTCGTAAACAGAGCATCTGCAAGCGAATTAAGCAACAGAAAACAATTTTACAGGATGCCGGGGAAAAAGAGGTACAAAAATGCCACACATAGTAGAAGTGGCTCACTAAACACTGTGGCCCTTATTAAACTTTGCGGAAAAGTTTGGTTTTTCAGATATTAACTGTTTTAACGTTTGAAACAAGAAAACTAGAAAACAAAATCACATAGAAATAACTATTTCATACATTTACTTTACAGGAATTGCTCCAAGTTTCCACCAGCCAAATCGATGCACTTGTGATATTTTCGACTTGAGGACTGCCGGATGTTGTGGAAGAGGCCTTGCATTTCAGGAACATCGCCCGAAGCCGCTGCAGTTCTTGCCATGAGAATTTCCTCTGATTCCGCAGGTGTTGAACAAACAATTAAGGCTTTTCATGAGTCCTCAAAAGTCGATGTGCATCGATGGCGGGGGGGGAGTGGGGTGGAAACTTTGAACAATTTATGTAAAGCAAATTATATAGACTATTTGTCAGCAGTTTTATTTGAAAATTTCCTCCTTTCAAACAATAAACAAGAAATATCACAAAAACTATTTTTTTTCGCAAAGTTCCATAGAAGCATGGCGTTTAGTTTACCACTTTCTGGTAGGTGTGAAATTTTGTATCTCTTTATCACTAACCCCCTATATATAACAATCCCTCGAGGTGAAATTAGGAAGTTTTTTAATTTAAACTTTTTGTCTTAAGATGATAAACCATTCCCTCGTTGGCACTGTGACCAAAAATGCAAGGTAACATCCCTTAACTCTTTGCTGAACGGTGACGAATAGTATTTCTTAGATGAGGGTGACAGTAGAACTCTGCACGTTGAACCTGCGACTTTGTATAAAAATGCGTACTTTTACTCTTCAGTTGACCAATTTCCATTTTAAAAGTTCGTTGACGGAGAAGTTCTGAAATTTTCCAGGCCAAAAATTCGTTTTCTAGAGAGTCCAATTTCGGTACACGCACGACGGACGAGAGCCGGCACCAACAAAGAGGGCGACTAAAAATGGAAAAGGAATGTCCTGCGGCTGCTGAGGTCATCGACGTTCCATACCCCGGTCTTTTGATGTTGAACGAGCGTAATTAATACTCAAAATTCAATCGCAGATCACGGGAGACCGACGCAAAAGCTTGCAGTCCATTGATTGGTGCAGGGGAGCGGGGCGGCGTGACCGAGCTGGCGCTGCGTGCGGGGCAGGCGGACTGCGCAGGCTGAGCAGCGCTGCAGCCGTGGTCGAGTGCAGTGAGGAAATTGAATTGGCGGTTGTTCAATTGAAGTTCTGGAATAAACAGAAATCTATTTTTACAGATACTTTAAGGTTACCTACAGCGTATTGAGCGAGGGAAGAAATGTAAACTCGTTAAAAATTTTGACGAGCAATGTATTTGTGCAAGTTAAAGTTGCCGAGACTTTCTTCATCGCGAGCATTAAGCAGCATTTGTTTAATCTGTCCTCGGAAGCCCCCTATATGAACTATCAAAAGACTAAATCTACGCTGCATGCACGCAAAATATCCGAGATTGATTCGGTTCGACCTTCTGATACCACTTTTGAGATAAAACGATAAAATGTTTTCTAGAGTGATCAAATATACTGAAATTAGTCAATAGCAACAAAAGACTTATTAACATCATAGTGTCAAATTTTATTCACTGCAGAACAACTGTTGTGAAGAATACAAGGAACTGAAGCAATATCTAATTGCATTCATTGGTGTAAGACAATGAAGAAAACGAAGATATATGGAAAATAACTTTAAAAAAACTATAGCTAAAAAAAAAAACTTTCGTTTATTTTGGAGACCAGAGTGACTTGAGATCAGTGCAGAGTTTAAACGTAGGCCATGAGGTTACAGCGCTTGAGATCAGTGCAGAGTTTAAACGCAGGCCATGAGGTAACAGCACTTGAGATCAGTGCAGAGTTTAAACGCTGGCCATGAGGTAACAGCACTAACCCTGTGGAGCTGGTCACGCTGAAGGGGCGCCGGCACACTCGAGTTGCCTTTTGTTGAGCTCTCTTTGGCCTATCGTCTTTCCCTGGCCTTATTTGGGGACAAAATGTTTCCTTGCTGAGATAAAAGCTGACTTTTAATTAAAAAAAGGAATGAGCACCTATTTCCGGACTTTTGGGAGCTGAATACAAAAAAAAGACTAGCTTTGAACTTTGAACACAGGTTTTGTGTTGAAACTATACAAGTAATGACGATGTAGATGGGTTTTGAGTAGAAAAGCTCCAAGTACTATTAGGAGTCTAGACGTTTAACTCCGTGATCTCCCAGTGGACTCTAAACTATATTCTCAATAATCTGTTCATGCAAGACGTATGATCAAAAACGCGATTAAAAAATTTATTACACCTAAAACTCAACGCTCGTTACATAGTCAAATGATTAAAATTACTAAGGCAGGCTAGCTAAAATTACAATTTCATTAAAAAACTACAATGCCGTGAGAGATGCGGCAAAAAATTGAGCACCACTGGCACATCCCCTCTCTTCTTGTCTGAAGTCTTAAAAAAACGGATGGTGACAGTGTACGGTTTCCTTTTTTATTTGAAACTCGTGCTGCACTCGCGCGACAGCCGGCAAAAAAATGCTGCAAAAAGTCAACAATAAAGTCTATAAATAAATGTGGGCAAGCACGAGCGCTTGTCAGAGCTGCCAATAAATTGAGCTGCCTGCATTGTGGCCCCTGAGCGGCGCTGCTGGTGTGCGCTTACGAGCACGACAGGCCTGGGCTCCCTGCTCCAGTCTGCTGAAATGTGGCTAACGGGCAGGGCTCGTATTTAACTAATATTGCACACACTTAATGAAAAGGGCTCGTATTTACTCAATATTGCTCGTACTTAATTAACAGGGCTCTTATTGAACTAATGTTGCCCGTACTTAATGAACAGGGCTTGTATTTAACTAATATTGCCCGTACCTAATGACAAGGGTTCCTATTTAAGTAATATTGCCCCTACTTAATGAAAAGGGCTCGTATTTAACTAATATTGCCCGTACTTAATGAACAGGGCTCGTGTTTACCTGATATTGCCAATTCTTAATGAACAGGGCGCGTGTTTACCTGATATTGCCAATTCTTAATGAACAGGGCGCGTGTTTACCTGATATTGCCCATTCTTAATGAACAGGGCGCGTGTTTACCTGATATTGCCCATTCTTAATGAACAGGGCGCGTGTTTACCTGATATTGCCAATTCTTAATGAACAGGGCGCGTGTTTACCTGATATTGCCCATTCTTAATGAACAGGGCGCGTGTTTACCTGATATTGCCCATTCTTAATGAACAGGGCGCGTGTTTACCTGATATTGCCCATTCTTAATGAACAGGGCGCGTGTTTACCTGATATTGCCCATTCTTAATGAACAGGGCGCGTGTTTACCTGATATTGCCCATTCTTAATGAACAGGGCGCGTGTTTACCTGATATTGCCCATTCTTAATGAACAGGGCGCGTGTTTACCTGATATTGCCCATTCTTAATGAACAGGGCGCGTGTTTACCTGATATTGCCCATTCTTAATGAACAGGGCGCGTGTTTACCTGATATTGCCCATTCTTAATGAACAGGGTGCGTGTTTACCTGATATTGCCCATTCTTAATGAACAGGGTGCCTATTTAACTAATATTGCTCATGCTTAACCAACAAGGCTCACGGACCATGCCCAGAGTTAATGAACAGAACTCATACATAATGAATATTTCCCATACTCCATAACAAGGCTCGTACATAGCAAATATTGCCCATAGAACAAGGCTCGTATTGAACGAATATTGCCAATACTTTACAAATAGGGCTCACATTTAACAAATATTTCCCATCTTTAACGAACAGTGCTCGCATTTAACGGATAACACCTATCTTTAACGGTTAGTACTTGTATTTAACAAATATTTCCCATTTTTAACGAAGAGTGCGAGTTTTTAACAATTATTTTATGTTTTTAATGAACTGTGCTCGTTTTTAACAAATATTTCACTCGCTTGATGAACATTGCTCCTAAATAACAAACATCGCTCACACCCAACGAACATGACTCATACGAGAAGGTATCCTTTCAGCATCCTTCGTGCTCACAAGCTCAGCTCATCCTAGTGGCGACGAACAAAACCTTCATTCAATTCTATGAGCACGCTGAAGTAAATTCGTCTACTAAAGCCATCACCCAACCTGATCTGGCAAAAGAGATTTGAATTTTTACTCTGAATTGGCTATAAAAACATGAAATTATAAGCGGGATTTTGAAAAAATCTACAGATTTTCACTCCAAAAAACCGGTTGACTGGGAAACACTTGTTTCTGACATTGTTTTTTCGAGAAACACAGAAGAACATACCTGAAAGTTTATTCGTATGAATGAAGTTTTCCTGCACTGAATAAATCTTTTTCAGCATTCATTGAAAGCTGATTGACGATGAGATTGCCAAGGAAAGTTACAGTTCCTATGTAGGCTAAAAGAAGCACAAAACATCATATTTTTGTCACCGGTTTTGTGTTTAAATTGTAAACAAAACTTAAGTTTCATTTTCATTTGAATTTTTTCTGTACAAATATTCTGCGATCTACTTTTTCCGTTAATTACCGTCTTAAGTACTGCCAGAGAAAAATTGTTTCCAACTGAAAAGTTTCTTGACTCACCATGAATTTCCCATGATAGCAACACTTACGAAATGAGCACAACCTCTCTACTCAAGAAATTTGAAAAGAAATTTCAAACATTATGCCAAATTAAAGCATTGAGGCATTGTCCTAAGAAATCCGTTCTAATAAGTATTAGCGACACTGATTAGTATTACGGACAGGGATAAGTCTTACCGATACTGATAAGTATTACCTGCTCTGATAAGTATTATACACGCTAATAAATATTACCCACACTGGTAAGAATAACGCACTCTGATAAGAATTGCTCAGACTGATAAGTCTTACCGACACTGATAGGTATTATCAACACTGTTAAGTTTTTTAAATGCAATAGAGAAGTTATCGATTTTTTAAATGACGAGAGATTTTTGTTAATTCCTGAGTAGTACTGAATATTTAATGGTAGTGAAACAGGGCTTGCTAAGTGTCTTATATAGCATAAATGTGCTCATTTTATGTCAGAAAATGCTAATATTTATATCATTTAGAATGGATTCTAGTTTCCTTTTGAGTATTCATTTACTGAACGCATCCAATTCACGAGTTCCAAAACCTATAAAATTGAATTATCAAAGACTAAACATTAAAAGCGCTATGCACTTTGTATCACATATTTTTACCTGTATCCTGCACTATAGAATGAATGCGATAAAAAGCATATCTACCTTTACAGCTGCACAAGCCGTAGCGTCTCTCACACGAACGTTTCCGACATTCGGTGAATAATAAATACACAGATTGTCACAACAAGCAGGTTCTTAAAAAATGCTGATAAAATTAAGATGATGTGCACTGTCTGTCTAAAAATCACAATTTGATGTGCCCTCATCAGCACACTAGAAAGTTCATCGTAGCTAAAGCCATTAATTTACATTACAATAACTTGTAAAAATTTTCTCCTCTGTTTTCGCGTGGTGTAAGACGCGAGTATAACTTTCGAGCGACGAGTTTGGATGAGTCAGTGCATAACTCGCTTCATTCGAGTCAACTTGATAATTTAATCATGAATGCCAGGTAGTCAGAAGCATAATATTACAAAGCACATGATGAATAAAAATGGCTCGAAATTGAAAGAGCTGAGAAACCATTTTTTGGCTACGGTGAGATTCTTTAACCGTCGGCTATCCTATTAAATAAGCAGCAGGGAAAATATTCAGCTGTTTAATTCCTATTGTTGTATTATTGTTGTAAGCCAAGGACTTTCCCTGCAGTCAATGCGTGTAGCATGACTCAAACTGGTTTTTTGAAGCTTAAAGTGCTCTAGCAGTTAAAATGCAATGTTTGAGCAGCCCCTCACTTTACTGAGATAATAGCAATTGTTGTTCTTAATGCCCAATTTTAAAAAGTTTCATCAAGATAATTATTAAGTTCCTACTTCCATATAAATTTATGCAGGAGGCCTGCACTGTTTCCCCTAAAACGTAGGGTGACTAGTTGTCCGTAAATGATTGTATGGGCAATAATCTTTCATATGCGCCGGCTGTTAAAAATCCACACAACTATGAAAACAGGCAGACCATAAAACTAGGGCAGCTAGCCGTCCAAAAGTTCAAATTCATTAAAAGTCCGTGTCCCTAGGACGACGAATAGATTCTATCATCCAATAATTATTAGTTGGCCATAAGTCAAGGGTAACTCGTTTTTGTTCGTTTATCCTAGCCCAACTATGCTCGAACATCATAAGTGAAAAAATAATTGGAAAAGGACGAGAAAGGAGGAGAACGTACAAATAATAATGGCACCTCCTCATGCTGGTTGGAAATGAATTTCAAATTCGTCGTGAACCATCTCGCGTGGTAGTTGCAGAGAGACAATCACTAGCTCTCAACTACAGCAGCTTGCCCCCCCCTCTTCCGCCAACGGAGGGGCACGTGACTGAATCATCCAGTCTGTTGTCCATGGCATAAGTGGGACATACTCTTAAATTCTCTTAAAAACAAACATCAAGATCGAAATCCCATTACCCAACAAATTGATTTAAATTTTCGCGCGCTACAGCCATACGTCAAGAGATTTAAGGCTTGTCATCTCCCGAAAGGGACCAGCTATGAATCGTACCAAACTAGGTGTTAATTTACCGCTCCTATTTTCTCACAAGCAGAAGAATGTCCGGCTGCATACCGGAAGTCTTGATGATGGACTGTTTGTTCCGTGCTTAGTTGGCGTGCTTATGGAGACGCAGCAGTGGGAGGCCGAGCGTAGCAAAAGCCGTTCCTGCCATAGCAGCGCGCCACAAAGCATGCGCGGTGACAAACCGGTCCTATAGGCGCCACGCTGCGTGTTGTGACAACAAATGCTTTCGGGCCTTTGTGTGGAGTGTGAACTGCTGTGTGTGCCTGAGGCTGGGGGAGCCATGGGACCGAACTTTATGATCGAAAATGATAGAGTTGCCGGTGTGAATTACTGAATGTAGAGCTTTCGGTCAAAATGAAGTGGACTTTTTTTACAAATTCCAGAGTTAAGAGCCAATGAAATGCTCGGACTATTCATATTATAAAGCTTTTATAAAACATAACGGCCTAAATTTAATGTGAGAGATTCTTGTTTACGAACTTCCGAAGAATTAACAATTTTATATCAATTGACGTATTGTCGGCTTATCGTGCATTCAAAGTTTAGACCCATTTTGCTAATAAACATTTCATCATCCAAGACTTACTAGATTCTCGACTTTTTAACCGAAACATGGTCTACGTTGTTGTACAATTTGCTGATATAGTTCATGCAGCCATTCATCTAGTTTCTGACCACATTTCTTCAGATAATTACACCGAATCCATTGACAGTTTATTCCAGGCTGTGGAATTTTTCATCGCGTATGAACACCTCACGGTGATCATATACATGATAATCAATAGATCGAGGTTACTAGTCTACTCCTACTAAAATTCCACGTACATCTAGTTTATTATTTATCATTACAAAATGATTGTTGTAAGCGTTTTCTGTACTGCGCAAAAATGAAAGATGAACAGCTACTTTGCCTAGCCCAATTCACTAAGCACCAACACTTGGGAGATGGTATGTAGCATTATGGAATTCCCCCACACTTGAGGGACAGTATGTAGCATTATGAGATTCCCTCACATTTGAGGTATGATATGTAGCATTATGGAATTCCCCCACACTTGAGGTATGATATGTAGCATTATGAGATTCCCTCACACTTGAGGGACGGTATGTAGCATTATGAGATTCCCTCACACTTGAGGGATTATATGTAGCATTATGAGATTTTCTCACACTTGAGGGATTATATGTAGCATTGATGAGATTCCCTCACACTTGAGGGACGGTATTTAGGTGTGAGATTCCCTCACACTTGAGGGATGATATTTAGCATTGATGAGATTCCCTCACATCTGAACAAAGTTCGGTTTTCTTCAACTTAATTACTGCAGGACGTAAATTCGTTGCCGGGTCTAACGTTAACGCGGAAATAATTTCTGTTCCAGGTAGACAACTGCGACTCTGTACTTTGTTACTTAGACGCCTGCATTGCTCAGTTCAGTTTATGTTCAATAAACTAAGTCTTCTTTGATACCCAGACTATTTCCCTGATATTATAGGGCATCAAACTCTGTATTATTAAAATGTGAGCTTCTATAAAAGCTAAAAGCAACAATGTCTTTAAGAAAACGTTTCGTTTGAAATTAAGAAATTACCAATCAATCACTTAATCATATGAAATTAAATCTATAAATAGTCATTTTAATCATCAACAAAAAAGTAATTTCATGCATGCCTACGCAGTACAATCCATCCCTAATCAAAACCAAATGCTTTCATTTTCTAGAGAACGATTTTAACAGTAAAAAATGAGCTCATTTGTTCTGTTCATGAATTAAATTCGAGTTCAAGCACAACCGCGCTGCCGTCATCGCATGCAGACCAAATAGTGACAGATCTTCCACCAGAATAACAACAGCAATTCACGAACTGCTTTTGAACAGAGCCGGAGCTGTTATTAGGAGCTCGTAGTCCGCCGTTGAGTAATTTAGCTGAACGAGAAAGTTTGCACTCAGCCCGAGTGAAAAATCCTCTCTATGCACAAGTCCACCCAAGTTTGGTGAACATCATTCTCTATCGATACCAAAATGCGAATACTCGAGAAACGTCCATTCGTCAGTAAAAACTTAAGGCATCTAAATAGAGGGCTGAGAAGCGGTGTAAATTGAGACGAATTCCTGCACCGAGTGGGCTACCCAACTCGGGTCTCCCTCGCAGCTCTCAGGCCATCAAAGTGCAGGGCTGTGCCCGTCCGAGCACACGCATGAAGACACATTCGTTAAGGGAGACCACGCCATTACTTCACTCGGACTCGATACTGATGCACAATGTAGAGAATCAGTTGTACAGATTCGGTGCATGTTGAATGCGTCAAATGAATATTGATGATGGAAATTAAGATGGGAAACTGAGAGGCCGTAAACAGGGAATTTAGCGTTTCGTTTTTACATCATATTTTTGGATAATGTATTGTTATGTATTTCATAAGATAAATACTTTACCAATTAGACTTCAATTAATTGATACATTGTAATTCGAAGGGAAGCCGTTTCTCTAGAGCAAGATTTGTGAAAAAAATTAAAAGACATTCAAATACTACTGAATATATTATACAACATTGTTAACAAAATCTCACTCAAATCCCACGTTGGCTTAAAACCTACTCTCGTACAAACAACCAATACATGCGGAACCTAACGACTCATTTTCTGGCCGCCCGATTACATTAATTATCGCCACATTTCCAGAACGAGTTACGCCAGACAAGGCCTCTTCCCAGCTGCCAGGACTCGTGCAGTCCACGACCGCCGGCGCTGCAAGTCGCCTCGACAAATGGCCCTGACAAATGTGCTGCGGTCAACGGGAATTAACACTTGCATTTATCAGCAGATTTGCGGAAGCGAAAAGCCGATGGTCATCGGTGGGGATTTATAGGCGGCCTCCGCCGATAATTGCAGGATTATGGGTGATACGTCACCAGCGACGTGCGCTTTGCAGCTAAGTGCTGCATCTGAGGTGTTCTCTGGCTTCTGTTATTTGTATAAAATACGTTGCATTTGTGAGGTGATAGAAGTGCGATGCGAAATTGGAGATTGGAGCCTCGGCTTATCACGAAAATCTAACCATAGAATTAGGAAGGTTCAAAAAGGGGTAAAATTTCAATAAATAACTAACAGTACAAGCTCGACGATGTACCATGAAATTCCATAGCATTTCGTTGATAAACTTAAAACGTAGTTTCATACTACACACAAACCAGCGGCACTCCAGTGTGGCCAGGGCATAGTGGCCCAAACATTTTCAAGATATTCAAGATATTCAAGATTTTCAAGATTTTCAAGATTTTCAAGATATTCATACCATTCAGATTCATGTAGTGAATTTAATGGTGCTAAGATAACATACATTCCACTCGGCCCTGGTCACACAGAATAGCCGGACACGGACGTATTGCAGCTGTCGTACGCGCAGCACAACGTAAGGCAGGAAGGTATTTAGTTTGGAGCCATAAAGCCCTCAGCAGCGGCGTCAATTAACAAAGGCGCGAGTGAGCTACGAGTGCGTCGTACGAGGCTCTCTCGTGGGTCGTAAACTGCACGATTTGCTGCTCACTCCCGAACTCATAACAACATCCTAAGCAAATTCGTTATCCTCAACCCTACACTTCACATTTCTGGCAACGCGCTGTGGACAGGTACGCAGCTGAGCGGTAACAAACAACTCTGTCTTCCACAAAATTTCAACAGAATCAAGAGTGATCCGTTCGAACGTGCAACTACTGCTGTTCAATTGTCGTCCCTCAAATTGTAGTGATTCGAAACGTAGTCACTCAAATTGTGATCATTCAAATTGTAGTCACTCAAATTGTGGTCATTCAAATTGCAGTCACTCAAATTGTTGGCTTTCAAATTGTTGTCACCCAAATTATGATCATTCAAATTGTGATGATTCAAATTTTGGTGATTCAAACTGTCACTCAGATTGCAGGAACTAAATTGTGGTCACTCAAATTGTGGGCACTCAAATTTTAATTTTCGAAAATAAGGATTTTGATTGGCAGTAACTAACGGCCAATCTGCAACGACATTGGGAAACAAAGTACTTCCCCTCGACACATTTTTTCTGCTTCCTAATGACCATCGTTGGTTAAGTAAACGTAGATCTCAACAACGTAGGAAGCTAAAGTTGAACGAATCATGACATTTCAAATACACTACGGTAATGCTGATGCTCTTGCTGAAAGTAACACAACACACTCGTACATACATACCGTACGTGAGTTATCAATATACGAGCATACAGATATTTGATTACAGTTTTGGTGCGGGTAGGCCTTTGGCTTTGACTTAGTGAATTCGTCGAACTCGATGGAAAATGTATTCATACTTCACAATTTGATATGTATGTAGATACTTCAGGTACATCGAAAAAAATTCCTTGCGTACTTATAATTTTAAAATATAAGCTTTATACCGCATTCAAATATATTTTCAATTATACTTCGTAAATGAAGCTGCAAAAAATAAACTTTTAAACATTATGACGCTCAGTTAAGACACCGTCGCCAATCCACGTGTTCTTCTGACAAGTCAAAGTTGCAGGTCAGTCGAAGGAAAACAAGAAGGAACTCAATTTTTGTTTACAAAACATAATTGACTGCAATTCTCTAGGTTGACCATCGTGTCCCCTGAGTAGCAACAGAGGCGTGGTGAACTTTGTCTCCACCAGCATCTAAAAGTTAAAAATTCGTTCTAAAAGATTCCATTTTTAATGTGAAAAACAAGTCAAATATGTGGGAGTAAAAGCGGTTTTCGCCTACACTGTGTAGCATGTTTTTCGTTTGTGGTAATTAAATCGTTATTGCCTAACCTTTTTATTAGAAATTCATTGAAAATACAGTGTATTTTACTTGTGATACATCTATTAATGATTTTACATTGAAGAAACTCTAATTAGATAATTCATAGACCAGATCACATCAGCAAAGTTTTAACATTAATATTTTTTAATTTATTTCATTACAAAATGATGAGATAGTATGGCTCCAATCCAGAAACAAAACAAAATCGAAGTTTTGTTTCATTGAGTTAGTTTGATTGCAGAAATTTTAACTTGCATCACGAGCAAAAGTCTGAATTTTTTTGGTACTATGCAGCCTGCGTTCGATGATATTTATATGAATAATTGCTTGAAGTTTATTCTTCAAGGAGAAATGCACAGGAGTCTCAAATATTTCAGAAAAAGCAGTTATAAAATTCAGGGACTAGTACGGCAGATTGTACAAAATAATTTAAGATTAATATACAGCACATGACACGTCCTGTACAATTAAAATGGTAGGTAAAAAAATTACAGAAGTACGAGAACTCGTAGCAAACATCTCGCCACGGTATCCAAAACTAAAATCAATCCATGGCGCTAGCGTATGAACACATGTAAGAGATGGTACATGATGACACAGGAGAAGAAATCCCTCGTGCAAGTGGTGTATGGCGAGTCTCATAGCACGCACTGCCACACGGCAGCCAGATCATAAACTGCCAGAGCGAGATGGCCGGTCTCGTCCGAACGAGGGATAACTATGCTCACGAGATCTGATAATTTCTTTACGATCTATTAACGAAACAATCACCACTGGTCACGAGATTGTAAACCAGAAATTATTCACTGTTGATGTCTAGAATTTATAGAGGTTTGACGACCACACGAATCGTCTCATAGAATTCATGCCTCCTTAGATGATCCGTAGGAAATGTCAGAACAGAATGCGCTCGTCTCCTGGAAGCTTGTCTCCTAAGTAAAAGCTGAGCCAAAGAGGTTTTTTGTTGGTTATTATGAACCCAGTTTTAAACGATGCTATTCGTTTTCCCATGTTCACCCGTCTTCAATACAAACGATTTCTTTGTTTATTATGGCACTTTTTACAAAGGTGAAAATTTCTTAGAAGCCTGTCGAAGACGCAGTGATTTGCACGATCTGGCCGAGCTGCACAGAACTGGGGAGCACACCACCGTAATTGATGGTTTTAAAGGCCTGCAAAAACGAAATATTTTGAAAAAACAAAATGAAATTAGTTTGAATATGAAGTACTGGGAGTCTAACACACTTTATTTTAGGCATTCATTCAATAATGCACTGATATTGAATCAATTAACACGAACTATACAACGATTCTAGTCGCAGATGCATCACTTCTTCACGTGAAGTCGCTCGAGTTTGATGTAGCATGGATACGTTGCTCGAAATATTTCAACCATCTGTCTCGATAAATACAAGATAACAGAAGCACAGGAACTTTTGAAATGCGTGGTGGTCTGGAGGACATAATTTTCAAACATGGATAATTTAGATTACTGTCTCTTTAAAGGCAAGTTGTAGTGATTCAATGGCCATCTACCACTTTTATTGTCGGATGTGTTTTATTTTTATTGGGTTTTTCAATGCAGTTCGTGCCTTGATTTCTTTCAAGCAGGAACGTGGTCAAATAATTTCCAATTTGTTGTTTGATGAGAAAGAGTAGTATCACATGTAGCTTGGAGGTGTTTGAGCCTTCACCCACGGGCCACACTGAAGTACCGCCGCTATAGCACATAAAGGATTCGAAAGATTGCTCTTTGAACTGCTTGCAACTGAATGTGTGCTGAGTGTAAAAATTTAGTATACATTTAAAAAAAATTATTTCATGTGATGACAGTGATCTATTAGATCTTAGGATCACCGTTGTTTTCAGAAGTATACAGTATTACTTTCCGGTACTAAAAAAAACACTTGAGTGAATTGACTATGATAAAATTACTTATGATTTTCTATTGATTCATTATATTCAATAACTAAAATACGAATGAAAGTAATGTTACACCAAGGTTCAGAGGTTAACAAAACTTTAGATAATAGAATACGTGAAGTCATAGTGTAATGATACCGAATAAAACCCAAATTTCTCGGTAGTCAGTTTCAAAAGTACTGGTAGACACCAAGCTGTGCCTAGACACGTCCCTCCAGACCATCTCGGTGCGGAGGCAAAAGAACTCTCGCTTCAACTCAGTCTGTAATAGCAGTGTGGAGGAGCACGAGGCGGGAAGAGGATAAAGGAAAAACGGTTCGAGCTCATGGAAGTTTTGTGTGACGGTACCAGCAGGAGTTAGGGCGTGGTACCCCCACCAACGAGACAGATGAGTGCATTGAGAAGAATATCCACTAATGCCGTTTCTAATCTGAAATAAACTGTGGGGATACTCTAGAATAGGTACCGAGAAAACAGTTTGTATAATAGCTAACCTGCAATGAAGTCAACGGAACAGAAAATAATATCAACATGATAATCCAGGCTAACTTTAACGCGAATCTTTTTTACAAATACAAGCTGATGTGCTCAAATTCTTGTTCTATAACGAGAATATAAAGCTAATATAAAAACCCATGAAGAATTATTCAAAATTTGTCCCACGCAAAGAGTTTAATCAAAGTGAGTCACTAGTAAGAACCAAAGTTATGAATTGGTAAGCGCGTCCAGCTACAGAGCGGAATGAGCGAAAGCGTGCAATTATGTCGGTGGTCGCACAAAGAGTGAGGGGAAAAGTTTAAGCTAATAAATTTAAAGAATTGTCACCAAAATCAATGGTGCGGCAGTAAATCCTGAACTCATTGAATATTCATGAATAGGCGAGACTCGCCCGAGCAAGTTGAGGTACTGTCTCTTACGCTGTGCGTGACATACCCGTCCCTACTGCACACACCCTGATGCATACACACTTCTTCAACATCATTCACCTAGAAAACATAATTTGCTGATTTACGTTTTTCTGCACCATTTTTCTTAATTCTAACCAAAAATAACTCTTACGTAATTCTGCCAGATAAACTATATTATTTTAGGTAACGGTGTCAAATGCGATACAAACTGCAGTTGAGGGTTAAGATGTGCCTCATCTGAGACAGATAACCATCTCAAGTACAAGCAATGAACACCAGACAAGGTCAATTTTTTATCCAAGCAATTGTGATTATTTACAGGGATAATGTTAACAGACAGTTGACATTACCCTGACTGCGAAGCAGAAGCACCTCGCTCTAGATGGTAATTGAACCAAAATAGTAAACAGCACATAATATTTGTATGACTGCAGTGTGTTCCTGGCCGTGGTCACAGCGCGGGAGTCAGAGCGATGAAATACAGACTTGAGAGCGTCCTCAATCATACTGAAAGCCTGGCCTGTCAAAAGTGGGACTGGTGCGGGCTGCTGAATATTCAATGTTATAGGCGCTAATTAGGGCACAGGTGAGGGTGCGAGCCATGAACGGGAGATCTCATTTGTTTGGTTGTGACTGCCTGGAGACAGCAGTCACAGCGGTGACGTCTGAATGCTGCCTGTGTTTGAGTTACGCCTCAGACACTGCAGGGCTCTATTGATCCAATTCATACTTGAAACATGCTTCTTAGGAACTCGGAAATGAGCTTGGGGCTCACACATGGGAATGCCAATACGTGGGAAACTTTAAAGTGTATTTTCACGTAAACATGTTGCGAAATGTTTGAATGGCATAACCAGCTTTCAGTTTCAACGACCACTGCAATTTTATGGTTTTTGAAGCGCCATTTGTAATGCTATTTTGTTATATTTTTTTGTAAATTTTTATCAGTTCTAAATAAAATGACTTAGATTCTTCACTGTCACTTCTTATTCGTATCAGCACTCATACAGTATGACGCAAATGTAAATCATGTTCATGAAAACACTCATAGTGGATAGTAAACTCGTAAACTTGAAAAATAATAAGTTCACTTGGTACCTCGAAATCATTAATCCAAATTTTCGAGCTCTGAGATATAGATGAACTATCCATTGGTGTGCATATCATTTAATAGACTATAACACAGTACTAGAGTATGAGGAGCCATGAAGAGGAGTGCGAAGGCCCTCAGGGCTCACCACACCTTACCGAAATACGAGTAAGTGATTTTGTTAATGCCACATTTACATTCATGCAAGAAATTCATAGTTTCAGGTATTCGAGTTTTGTACGCTGAAGTCGAGAACACATAGTTCGAATGCCTAAAATTAAAAATTTCGAACGCAAATCGAACCACGTATAAAATAACCATGACATGCATCGAAGGCAGGTAGCTGTGCTTTCGACACACCCAGAGCAGCATGACACACTCAGAGCAGCGGAGTGAGAGAGTCTGCCCTCGCGCCTCCACGTCTGCAGGCGGAAGTCTTCTTTAAAAATACGAGCGTCACTCTAAGCCGCTGCATCGCACCTCTGTTCAATGGCTCGAAAGCGATGAAATAATGGTCGTCTTTGCCTTAAGTGCGGGCCTCTCGAGGCGAAAACTTCAAATGAATGTTATAATTTTGTGCTAAGGAAGGATGTTTCGCCTGATCGGTCGAGCTAAACTTAAAAGAAGGTCGCGAACTTTGGAATCCAATAAAACGTGGAAAAATCATTTAGAAGTAGAGCGTAAAAATGAATGCGCTTAGAAAATCTGAATTAATGCAATGTTTAACGGGACAGTCGCTTTTTTACGCGCCTATTACGGAACTGAATAAACGACGGAATACCATCGCTCAAAATGAAAATGGATGATTGATCAAATTCATCCTTTACTTGCCCTGAAGCGTGTTCAAGTAATGCACATCACAGTAGGAAATTTGGAAAGGGATACCCGGTTCATGTTTTAAATCGCATTTACATCCAAAGGCGTGAAGGTCGGGTAAAGAAAGATAGTGAAAAAGGACGCCCCAAAATCTTTTCACGGGGCTAGTGGGAACACCTCAACTGGGTCTTAAATATCGACATAAGGTGAATTATATCCTATTAACTAAATGCTGAATAAATATCATAAGATTATTAGAGAGGAAAAATGCTGCTTAGAAAGTGACGGACAAAGGAATTATTGAGCTCTATGTTTCAAAACGAATTGCGCTACCGAAACTTACCGTAGGACTTTGTTTAGTCTTCAACTAAAGACTCCACCTGGTGACAAGTGCACAGACTCAGTGAGACACTCATGAGCACAGCCCTGCAAATTCAGGTGTACCTTCGACGATGCCTCAAAATTTTCACTAAGCTTCGATTGTTTTTCAGTGTGTTTTGTAGCGGGAAATAATTAATGAGAAAGTAAGAGATCAACGAAGCTAAGCATAGAAAACCTGAGTACGGAAAACCTGAGGTTTTCTGGTGATATTAGCATTAGTAAAGGGTAATATAGTCTTCATATTTTCCTTGTAAAATACTGGAACAATCGAATTCTTCCGGCAATGAACTTCAAGGATATATCAAACAATTAGCGGAAAAAATGCATTGTAAGTAATTTATCAGAAGCCCGTTGCATTGACTAGACGTCACAGCTGCAGCCAAAAGAACTGAGAGCCAACTTTATTGCAAGCTCAACCAGGACACAGTCTCGCGACACACTTTCATTCTTGCGAGTATGCGAAGGTGTGGCAGTAAAGAGCTGAACGGCGTTCCCAATGCTACGAAAAAAGAGAACTTTTATAAAGAAGAAATAACAGCTATATGCCAGTAATAGCCATCACTGTTATTATTCATCTTAAGTTAGACTATCGAAGCTTCAATATCGAGTGCAGTGACGCATAAAAAATACGTGACTGAGTTAGTTTTTGCATGCCTCACAACAAGCTTATCCGATATGAAATTAAATCGGAGGCCGAAAAATTGAACGCAAGCTTGAAATACTGGTCGTTTAAGGGATTTTTGCGTGCATTTTGAGTGGATTTATGAGGAGGAAAACTGCGCTGTTCCCAGGGCTGCGCTGTCTCTGAAATACCTTCATGACATCTTTACGGGAATTTTAGGAATCATTCCATGGAGGGGAGTCTGAAATTATGACAAGTGCATTGTAGCGAACGAGATTTACATCGAGAATATGCATCTCGCCTTTGAAAACAGAGCACTGTTAATCGATATAGTTGGCGGCCGCTGTGTACACAAGAGACGGTGGTGTCACGTGACTGAGGAGTTCGCAAACGAAATTTCGGCGGTCGTTGAATGTCAAGTTTGATACCTGACGAGACATATATTGAAGGAGTTTTATAAATTTAAACATTTGTATTACTGCCTAAGATGTTGTGCGGTTATTCATATTCATCTGATTCTTAGACCAAGTACCTGTAAAACCAAATACCTGCTATGTAGTACCATTGGATTCATAGACCGAACACGTGCATGACTTGCGTAAACAACAGACTTAAAAAACACCTCCCACTTCCCAAAAACTGTGAACGTATTATAACCATCGCATTGTTTGATCACTTTTGCTAGGAAAAAATGGCTCGATCCCTAGTACGGGAGATGAATACGGACAAACTCGAATGTATTATTACTTTAAACGCTAACACGAAGTAATTCTGACCAACACATTGCTTACGATGGGATTCGTGACGAATTAACAGCTTTATCTCTTTCTTCAAATTGTAATTCCCAAGTCAGATTCGAACACTTTTTTGAATGCGTATGTGAAAAAATCTATCACATGATGAATGAGTGCTTAACCAAACAAAATTTTTAATTTCTTCTCAACACTTAGTGTGCTTCTTTTTTCTGAGAAACTATCATAACCCAACTAGTGCAAGCAATACTTATTCACGAATGAAAAAACTTAATTAAAAAATTAGGTCGAGTTCGAAAGATGGACTATGGCAATCATTTCAATGAATTTTAATTGTAGAAAAGTTTCTTTAAGCGAACATTTCTTGAAAACGAGCCCGGTCCCTGAACGAATCGAATTCTCCGTAAATATTGCTACTGTAGGTACTGCACTAATTTAATTCTGCCACGACACCATTAGTCGGAAACTCTGTGGGGCTCCTGTAGTCGCTCGCGCAGTGCATCTGCTACAATTAAGTCTACAATTGAAATACGTCTACTACCGAGATACGTCAACTACCGAAATACGTCTACTACTGAAATACGTCTACTACACCGCAATACGTTTACTACCAAAAACGTCTACTACCGAAATACGTCTACTATACTGCAATACGTCTACTACCGAAATACATCTACTACCGATATACGTCTACCACCGAAATACGTCTACTACCGCAACACGTCTACGACCGAAATACGTCTACTACCGCAATACGTCAACGACCGAAATACGTCTACTACCGCAATACGTCTAGTGCCGAAATACGTCTACTACCGCAATACGTCTAGTGCCGAAATACGTGTGTTTCAGAATATTCTCTTGAGAAGGCCTACTCACATGCGGTAGTCTGTTTTTACATCGAGCCAATAATGAAGAGTTCCAGTACAATGTTCTTCAGAATTAATCCCTTGACTTTGGGCAACATCAACTTGTGAAAATGCATCATCAGTCAATCGTACGGCAAGCAAGGAATAACCAAGTCAATAATCATATGACGTAACCAGAGCGGGTCTGTCATTTCTTCACGTGAGTAACAAAACCTTATAGACATAATTTCCCCTGCTAATTATTTTGAATTACATAGTTGTGTTTTTTCCGTAGTAATTTCAATCACCTAATATTACGCACATGATTGTTTTTTTTTTTACTTTCTTCCATCTCACACGATTTATATTTAGCAAATAGCAAAAGTTTGTCCTACGGAAACTATAACGCAAATAATCTTTAAAAATCATTCGAATTTTTTTCTACTTGATGAATTTTTGCACATGACAATCTCAAATAACTTTAAATAATTTTTATATCTTCTGAATAACAAACATCGCATAAGTTAGAATTTCCTCAAAACGATGTCACTTTACAAGCGGTAATTACCCACCGAAAATGTTCGATTTGAGAGCAATTTATTATATAATTTTCCCTCTGTCCTTTCCAACACAAAGATTTCCTAATTATGCTCAACGGATATTTTAAGTCCTATGGAATTGAAACGCTTCAAAGCTGTTATCACCGATTACATTCGGCTTCATGGCCCACGCAATAGAAAAAAACGAAAGATCAGAAAGAAAAATCAATAGATAGACAAGTCAAAGAACTTCTGATGGATACCAAAATCGGGACGTCTTCTTTGAAGTCAGTAAACCACTGGACGAATGAGTGATGATACTCAGACTCAAACAGCTAAAGAATAAATGCCAGAAGATTATTTCACTCGGCAAGCTTCCCATTGGTTTAATGAAGCCAATGCAGAACTATTGAGGTCTACGGAGAAGAAAGGCTGTAGTGTTTGCACACATGACAACAGCACACATGAATCCCGATGACAAAAGATGCGGATGGTGACTAAGGACCAGCACAAAAGATGAAAGGGTTTTCAGCTGCCTCAGAAGCGCCATGCTTGCGCCAAATGAACAGCTAATTTCGAGCTTAAATGAGCCAGCTTTTGTGCTTAGAATTATTTTTTCTCTTTCCAAATACTAATGCATATTGCATCAGATAAGATAACTTTTAACGTCATTTCCAATGAACTGCATTTTGCAGTCATTAAAGCTTTTGGCCACTTCTGTAATCTAGTTGCTGGTACCCGGTGTTTTATTAACTTGTTGGTACCAGGTGTTTTATATAATTGCTGGTACCCGGTATTTTATCCAGTTGCTGGTACCCGGTGTTTTATATAATTGCTGGTACCCGGTATTTTATCCAGTTGCTGGTGCCCGGTGTTTTATTTAGTTGCTGGTACCCGGTGTTTTGTTTAGTTACTGGTACCCGGTGTTTTATATAATTGCTGTACCCGGTGTTTTATATAATTGCTGTACCCGGTGTTGTATTTAGTTGCTGGTACCCGGTGTTTTATTTATTTGCTGGTACCCGGTGTGTTATTTAGTGGCTGGTACCCGGTGTTATATTTATTTGCTGGTACCTGGTGTTTTACATAATTGCTGGTACCCGGTGTTTTATTTAGTTGCTGGTATCCTGTGTTTTATTTAGTTGCCTTCCTCCAATTCTTCCTGAGAAATAAACTCTCTGTATCGAAATGCTTATCGCGTTTGTGCCAAACAGTCACGAGCATTGATTATTTCACTTGCTCACCCCTGCATGCCCTAATGATGTATGTCAAGGTATAATTAACCGCACTCTTTGGATACATACGTTTGTTCTCTTTCAAAAAATTCATAATTATGATAAATTTGTATAAAAACCTCGGAGACATGCTTATGCTGCCTACAAATAACAAGAAATGCACCAATATAATTCTTAACATGTATATAAATTCAGGGTGTAAAAGATTAGAAGCGACGCAGTGGGCCTTGGAGAAATAAATTGCTTTAAAATATACCTAACAAGTTTTCATACTCAACAAGGTAATTTTGTTTGAGGCACTCCAAGTATGTGTAGATACATGTAAAAAAAGGCAATGATCAAATACTTCACATTATCATAGAAGTTGAATTCATAAGTCGAGGATTTAAAACAACACAATTTATTAGAACCTCTTCAGAAATAGGTCCCGGCCGTGTCAAAGCGAATATTAACAATAGCAAATAAGAACTCACTTCACCCACAAGACAAACTTTCATTGGTGTAAAAACAAACAAAAATTTAAAACTGAGGCCCACCTAAATCAACACACGTTGTATTCTGAGAATAATTTTCTTCTGCAGAGGGATAATAAACTGAAGATGGTGCGCGACCGAAGCATATTTTCGTGTCGCCTCTATGCAAAGCTTTCCAAAAATTAAGGCGAGCATCAAAGCTCTTTTCAGGACGCGCAAAATTTTCTTAGAATTTTACAAAAGTCCCCAGACTTTTTAAGGTACCATCGCGGGATGGAACTCGCCGCTAACTTGACACCAAAAGAAACCCAAAAGCTTTGAACACTCTCGCATTTTTTGGGAATATTTCATCCGAGAATATCGAAGAAATTTTCCCAACAAAGCCTCAGAGTTTGCATGCAAATGTTCACGAGTTGCTTTGATCTGGAAAGAGCTGTATGGTCCACACGCTCTCCTGCGTTCTCCTGCGCCCTCTTTGAGGAGTTCTACTCAAAAGCAAAAGTTCATCAGTGCTGAAGCTTCCATTGTTGGCTACTGAATGTATAAACATCCTTACAAGCCGGTCACCCTAATGCAAGTCGGTGCAACTTAATGTTAAAATTGAGAAATATGTTAGACTATGAAGAACTCAAGAATTGGATGTTTCGTATAAAAAATGGCTAAAATCTCGCGGTTTTCTATGAAGACTACAGAAATCATTGAAACAGGTTTAAAATGTGTCTCATTTAAGGAAAAAACAATAGGTTTTAAATTAAGGAATTAAAAACTCTTTTCTGATTAATTTTCTTAAGATAAAGTTGTAATCTGTTATAAAGTTATACAATGAGATATGAGTTTAGTAATTTTTGAAACTTAAAATTTTAAACTGAATACTGCGAGTTGAATGAAAAATACATCAAAAATTGAGTTTAAATGAAATATCTTGGAGAATACGAGGCGCAATCTCAGTTCAGTCGGACTGTAGAATGAACTCCGAATGTCTTGAATAACTGTACTCTGAAGAAAAATAGCATGTTCGCTTTTTCAGCATTATTTTCTATTTCTAACTTGTTCGCATTAGACTTCACAACTCTGTGAACGTGCTTACTTTCGCAAAGTAATTTGGATCTTTAGAGAATCATGAATCATCTTATACGTACACGTATGTATGAGTTAAGTGTGTCCTGAAAAATAAATTTATAAAAAAGTCAAACTCACCAAAGGTAGGCCTATAGATCAGGATTAGCCCTTCAGATGGGGCTGGGAAGATTTGACACAGGCTCCTTTACGTGAGCACCTACAAAGTGATCTTTCTATGCGAAAGTTTTCTTGATTAGATTTTTTGGTTTCATCGCCGATAAGAGAAGCTATAACTGTGCGACAGTCCATCTTTGTAAGAATTACAACTTCAACGTTCCTCCTTTGCAGACCGACCCAGTCGTCGGCCCAAAATGCTCACACCATGCAGGTATTACGTCACAACCGACCCAGTCGTCAGCCCAAAATGCTCACACCATGCAGGCATCACGTCACAACCGACCCAGTCGTCAGCCCTAAATGATCACGCCATGCAGGCATCACGTCGCCTGAGACTGCATCCTGTCGCAGCGGTGAGCACCGATCAAT
This sequence comes from Orchestia grillus, assembly GCA_014899125.1. Classification (NCBI taxonomy): domain Eukaryota; kingdom Metazoa; phylum Arthropoda; class Malacostraca; order Amphipoda; family Talitridae; genus Orchestia; species Orchestia grillus. The sequence continues at coordinate 43,135 of VOMN01008588.1, forward strand.
CTCACCCTAAAACAGAACATCAACGCACTCCAGTCTTAATTAAAGTGGGTAATTCCGTAAACCAAATTACTCCTCAGCAACCTGATAATAAATAATAAAGAGAGTAATGACACGAATTTATTGGGGCGCTGCTACTGTAACTTCGAGTCTATTAATTTGGCTGATGGTAGAGTTACTCCGACCGTCAGGTTTATTTTTTGACGTTACTGGCGTAATGACGAGCGTTGTCGATTGATACTTTTATTTTGGGACACTCTCACAGCGCAGCGTACGTCGCTCTGACATAAGCAAACCGATTTGGGGCAAAAAAATAAATATTCATAGTATGTGCTGTATTGACGAACTTATGACACTGATATTTCAATGTAAATTTTGAACTAATACATTTCTGAGAAGCTCACTCAGTTTTGTATCCTTATTAGTTCTAATTCCAATTTCTAAATTACGAGAAGACCCCTAAAAACTAATTTACGTATTAGTCCTGAAATAAATTCAATTAAGTTCAATGAACTTAGCTCCCTGAGCGCCTCATGTCACTTTATTTACTAACTTAATTGTATTTATCTGGCTCACATATAATAGAAAGTTACAGGAAGAATTATGTTTTATTGCTACAAAATGAGAACATTCTGACCAGAAACAACTTATTTGTGTTACCGACGTTGAAGTTTGTGGAAGTTTGAAGAGTGCATTCCTGGAGTGCATTTCACAACCCGTTGGAATTCAGGAGCCATCATGAACCTGAGGGAGCACACAACTAACTGGGGATCAGTTCCCCAGCTGCAGGCGGGGAAGTGGGGATCAGTTCCCCAGGATGTCACTCAGCTAGTCGGGCTGAGACGGCCAGCCTTTACAGCCTGGTTTAAGGCATATTGTCGTACGTGATCGCTAATAAACCGGCAGCATTATGGACAGAGTCTGTTGCTATGAATATAAGGGGCAATCAGCCGCTTAATTGTATCGTTCGGATCCCCTTTATGATACGAAGCAGCTTGATGGCTACAAAGTTCGATTGAGGAACCCCCTACAATATGGGGCCGCTGATCACCGCAATTGCATTCCAGCTTGGGTTTTGTAAATTGCATACTTTTTTCACTGCTTGTGTTTCTAACATTCGGTAGTAATGGTATACATGTATATGCAATAAAGCAACTGAGTTCGTAGACTCATCTTGACTAATAAATGCCACGTTTGTATTAGCAATGTTACTCTTATCTCTGAATTTAGGAAAAATTCGTTTATCTTACGCCTAAAATTCGGCGAAAAATCGGAAACACGCCTTAAAGCATCATTGCTTTTTGACCAACAAAGAATATCATTCAGAATTACGAAGACAGCCTTTTCAAGCTCTCCGATGCAAACCGATAAGAACTTTATGACACCCAATTCTGAAAAATTCTGTGCTTCACTCACAAGCATCTTCTAAATCTTGCTCGGAATCGATTTTTCATTCAAGAACGTAGGGGCTGCAGTTGACTGCTCTGTATTTTCGACTTAAGCGCATGAAATGTTTTTCATCCGTGTGTATAATTATATATTTTGCAAAACTTTTGAGGAAACTTAGAAGATGTGGTCAATGGAAACATTGTAAAAGCTATTTCAGTAAAATTTCGTTTCCATTAAGATCACAGTACAATAAAGTTCCTGTACTTATCTCCACTCATTATCCTGAATTCTACCTATATTTTTTGCCTCAATTTAGAGCAAACCCATTTTTTACCGCATAATGGTAAGCGATATGTATGACGATATTTTGTACTTCCCAGCCCCATCTTCAACAAGTCCAAAGAAGTGATAGTTCAGAAACGGCAGCAATTTAGCTTGGAATGTGCCCCACTCGGCTGGGAGGCTAGGCTGGGAGACCTAGATTCCCAAAGAGATTGTTGCAATCAGTTCCCTTCATTATGGGAAATTTCCGGGAACATCCCGCAACATTTCCCGAGGCAACTTATCGGTGACAGTTTTTCTTGGGCTGCTGCAGGGCTGATAGGACTGAAAAATGGCGACAACTCGTGTCATTGAACCTGAACTTAATTCTCATTCGTCACCGGAACTTCTGGGAGTATTGAAAGTTACATTGTTAAATTTGCATCAATTTGGTTTTCATTGTTAGGAAGCTTAGCAATGGAAAAAGTGCACAAAGAAAATCGCAGAACATGAAAAACATGAAAAGTGTAATCAATTGCCGCTGAATTGTAGTTTAGCATTCCTGAAGCACAAAAGCTTTGCACCCACATTTCGATAAATCTACAATCAATTGTGGGACTATTCAGCCTCATTTGTGAAATGTTCTCAAATTGTGAAATGTCAATTTTGAAATGTCCTAAAATTTTGAAATGCCCTCAAATTGTGAGACGTGAAATTATGAAATATGAAATTGTGAAATGTGAAATTCCAAACCTGGTCGGACTAGTACTTTATAGAGAGGAAGTAGTATGTCTGTGAACTTATTCAAAGTCAACGTTTCTTGTCATGAAACCAATGAATTCTGATCGCAATTTTGACACTTTTTTCTATTTGCTTGACATGCTTGAGATTTTTAGTGGTAGTGATACCAAAATTTCTTTGTTGTTCTACCTCTTCGTCGATAGGTCAGTCGCTCATTGAGTATTACAAATTTCGGTTATTGGTTTTTACGCCCATCATCGAGCACTCGTCAAAATTTAAACTCATTTGCCTGATTTAGTAAGCGATCGAGTCAGTTTGGATGGTTATTCTGCCCCGTTCCGGGAATGCCCTGTGACACAGTTCCGTGTCTGTGCGAACTTGATGGCTTTCCTGCTACTCCGATGACAAGATCATTGATGTAGATTATGGAAAGATGTGGGCGTACGACGTCTCATAGGCATGAGGGATTCCTGACTCCACTTCTGCCCACTCGCTAAGTTGCTCATGAATCCCTCCTCGAGAGCGACCAGCGAGCCAGTTTCGCATCCATCGAGAATAGTTGCTTTGTAAACCATGAGCTTTAGTTCTGGAAAGAACCCTCTTGTTTGGAGCTTTATCAAAGGCTTTCTGAAATTCGAGGTATATGAGGTCCACAGCTTTTTTGATAGCATAGAAACTGTGTACTTTTCCTAAGGAGTCGAGAAGATTGGTCAGGGATCTACGTTTCTCCCCGAGTTCATGCAGGGTGACTGTTGTAAAGTTAAAAATTTGTCGATATCTTGTTACCGGACTTTCATCAATTTGTAACATCATCTGCTGTAGTGAAATATACCAAATGTAATACATACGAGCACATTAGAACCATTTAACTTTCTGCAGTGATTTACCTATTCTAATATATTTACCTCCCCTATAGCTATTCAGTACAAGAAATAGATAAACCTGCACCTCCTTTTTTATTTCTAGCAGTACTTAAGTCATTAACAATTGAGTACTCTTTTTAAGTAAATGGAAGGTTTCTACAGCGAACTTGATAATGATTGCAAAAGCATCGGCAAGTATCCTGAGAGCTTTAAAGTCTGCTAGAGGACGTGGTGCCCTCGAACTCGGGCTGCAGTGACCTAGGAGTCGTAAGGCCAGGCTGGGGAGCTCGCAGCAACATGTTTCTGATTTATTTATTTCCCAAGAAAACATAGAAAATGCAGACAGGTGATCCATTGGTCCCACATTGAGACCAGCGAGAAGTGGAAAGGTTGTGAATGAGATATTATTTACCCAGCAGCTTGAGTCCTTCTTGAAACTGTAAACATAAGATATAAGTATGAAGATGTAGAACGTAATGACAACTACTTCACGTTGTACGCTGAGGAAATCGGTTTTTAAAATTCTAAAATTATTTATTTCCACCGCCTAGTTATATGTTTTCAAACGTTATCACTCCTCTAATTAGGCACTGTAACTATTTTTTTCTAAAACTAAATTAAAGCCAAAATCATGAAACTTTACGTGTTGACAGTTGGTTATGATGTAATCCATTTTTTATTTACGTATGCTCACCTATTATTGGATTAACAAATACGTAAGATAAAATCCACAAGTCAACAAAAACCGTTCACACTTAACACCATTGAAGGCTTTATTGCCGGTGTTGGCCCAAACTTCCCAACTGTTAGTGTGAAAATGCAGATAATTCCGCAAAACGTGCAAACAGCTGATCCCTTATAAAGATTCTAAAATCATGGTGCAAGTGATAAATAAATTTTTAAAACAATATCTTCTAAACCTCCATTACGGGCTTATAGAAATTAAACGAATAATTCCGAAAATAGTGGAGTAAGTCTAAAATTCTTCCATATTCAGTTATTTTAGCCTATGATTAACAACAGCTGACACTGCCCACTCGCACGATAAAGCAAACAACTTCCACACAGTAGGCAGAGACTTCGGATGCGGGCGCATGCGAAGTGACAGGAAGCAAATCACTTTCACTTCGTCTTATTTTTTGCACCGAGCGCGGAGCCGGAGCTATGTTTTATTCATGCAGGACGGCGGAGCATCTGCACAAAAAGGTCCCTCCAACGCTAATTTGGAGATATGCTCCATTGTGGATGTCGTAGATCAATGGCAAGTGATCTCTTGTATGGATGACCGCCACTTTGGGTCCTGCGTTTGTGCATCGCTAGACTTCGTACACTCTCGAGTATGACGCTTGCAGATTGACTTACACGATGTCTTTTTATTCACCCCTCTTTGGGACAGTCAGGTTGTTTCTATTGAAATTACTTCTGAATAATTCAAATTCAAATGATTGGAATATGTTTCACAATACGTAATGCCATTGAAAAAATTTCTAGAGGTGCAGAAAAGTGTTCATCGAAGCGAAAAACTCACATTGTTAATCAGTGATACGGTTTGCTCTGGAGCCTATGCTCATTTTAAAGCATTTCAAAACAAACGCAAGTTTCAGTTAACAGCGGCTTTGATTTTCTGGCAATCTAAAAGAAAACTTTAATTCGTGCTTTACAAAAAAAATATAAAAATATATTCCTATATGTACCCTGTTTCGAACACCATGAAGACTTTATGTGACGAATTAACGAGTAATCAATTGTACAAAAATTTCAGAAATTTGTCATAAAAAATCCAAACGTAAATTTAAATTCTACTTCGAAGAACCTGACACACGCTCCGAAGAAATTGTTCCTATGTGAGTAATTTACGATATCTAAAATTAATTCATGACAAACACCGGGGATCTCACTTTCTTCTCTATTGCTGGTCCCTTAGAAATGACTTACATGCGGTGTATATCCTGTGAAGCGGCTACATTACGTACACATGATAATTATGCGCACATTAACGTAAGATGATGCCTAAAGCATAAACATGATATTTTTGACACAGCTCAAACATCTTTTGAGAAGAGTTAATCTTAGAAAATATGGGAAATGTTTCTTTCTTGGAGGTGGTGGTCAACAAGGTGCTTCTGGCTGCTGTTTCTACCGTCTCTAATTACGGACCCGCTGCTTTGACGCCGGGCGTCCGCCTGACCGGAACACTTCAAAGGAGCGCGGATGACAGATGAACAGCAAAAACTTTCCCGTCATTGCGGATTGATCATGAAAATCTTGAGTACACTCTCACCCAGAGAAACGACATGAAATTAGTTTGGATATATATAAAGGACGGGAAATGCTTGAAGAACAAATAGCCTGTCATAAATTATTGTATTTTCCTATCTACCAGACGTGGTATAGTTGGGCTTTGTTATTGTACAGTAATTTTTTGGCTCAGGTTTGAACCTTCTCTTCATTATAAAATTTTGTATCGACATTAATATAACGATTTCTAACGATTTTATGAAATAGCTCCCCCGACTGAGTTTCATAACACTCATAGCGTTCTTGAAAAAAAATTCTGTGGGTGCTATCAATTTCAAAACAATAGAAGTGGGAATGATTCCATGTTTGGCCTCAAAAATTATTCCCTTATTGTTTACGTGACAGTAAAAATACTTCAAGGAGTCGCCTTTTTTCCTTCACATGGATTTACACAGAACAAAGAAACATAGAAAAGCCTCCTCTTCGAATAGAAGTTTATAAACTCTTGACGAACATGGCAGCATGATTAATTTAGTTAATAACTCTTTCCCTCACATATCTCTGTAGAAGTTGGACATCTTTCAAGATGATTATGTATTCTGACTCAAATAAATTACTGAAATCGAAAGCAATTTTGTAAACTAGAAACAGCGGCTTGGGGCTCTAGCGATTCTATCAAAGTTTGATTTGTTGTTGCTTCTTCAAGTAAAATTAAGACTCGTGTTAAGTACATGTGCAAAGTGAATTGGACGGCTATGACTTGCTAACTACTACACAAAATCACAGTCAGACGTGTAATTTTTAGCATGAAGCGTAAAAATTAAAACAACTACCTGCGTTACTTAGCAGACCTTGAGCTCTCCAAAAAACTGCCCCTCGCTGCCCTTCAGACTGCTTCTACAGAGACGAGCTTTGGCTCCTCGAAGCTCTAGGATTAGGATTCGCTATAGAAGCATAGAGAAAATAGCATTTGCATTAAAAATTGATTATGATTGTATGTACTACAGAACAATTACTTAATGGCACTAAGACTGTCTAAAAAAGGCAGAACGGATGAAATGTATTTTCTGTGTCAAAAAACTCTCACGCGCATCGGGCTTGTGAACCTCGTCTCCTGATGGCAGAGCATCAGACAATAATTTGAAGGAAGTTCGCCCTCAACAAGCTTGATGGTCAACGAAAAAGTTTTTTTGCACTACTAGTAATAATGATTGTCACAACAAGGTTAACGAACATATATTGTTACGGTACTAGCAGTAACGCTAGTCACAAGAAGTGACGATCGAGGTAAATCAAACCTCTGTCATAAATAATCTTTGTTCTTATTTAGGTAGCTCATGTCATTTGAATACGTGCCTGGTCACTTTTGTCAGGTATTTTGTCATTCATAAACTGAAATTTTCCTCAAATTCAGGTACTCTTGACTCATCCAGTCTAGAGGCGTAGGCCCGTGGAGCAATGGGAGACTGCTGGCACTGAGGGTGCAAAAATCCTATGAAAAGTTTGAAAAGTTTCATGTATCAATATCACACGATACGTGAATTATCTTCAAACGGTAATACACTAAGCCGTGAAAAATACTACTGCTTCTACTACTATGACTTCTACTAACTACTTCTCTGATTCGTAGTTAGTAGAAGTAAATACGCAATTTGAGCTGCAAACACAGAAAATAATAAATAGAACGATTACACCTAATATTTTCGGCATATTTTTTGTCTCTGAATTTGAATTTTATATTTTTCACTTGAGCATCGACTCGAGCATATCACAGGTTAAAAAGAAAAATATGCTTTATTTTTTATTTTTTATTCATCACAATAGGCAGCGCAGAGATGGTGAATGGTAATAAATTGAGTGAATCATGAATGATATAAAAAGGACAACGAAATGTTGCTCACAAAATTTGGAAAAGCTCTCAGAGAAAATTTTATCTTATAAATAGGATTTCGTGCTTATACTGAAACACTGAACTAGCACTAAAGCTTTTATGGTGTTTTTTAGAATTTTTAGAAACACTACACAAGTCGGAAACGAACGCTAATCTTCTTGGTCGAGCCTGAATTTATTAAGAGTTTTCCAGGACACTCTACTTCGCAATATTGAAGTCTGTGACCCGAAATGTTACTATTATTTTCGTGTCTTGAAAGGTAGTAAAATCAAGAAAATTTCAGTTATAAATTCCCGTGAGACTCCAAACAGGTCTGAGGACAGAACAAAACACCGCAGAAAATAATAGACCACCAGTAACAGGTGTTTTTTTTTTAATCCTGACACGAGGTATGCTGAATAACGGAGACTCATTACTTCAGTTCTTTAGCAGCCCATTTGTGTGGTGTAGTACACACACAACACATCGTAAGAACAGTTCCAAGCTCGTCCAGCGCTGGCAGCAGCGCCGACGCCTCGTTAGCGGAGATGATGGAGCTGGTGGCGCTGGTCACGTGATCGACCACGGAAGCGTCGCGAAGACCTCCTGAGTGCGGTGCCTCCAGTCACCCTCTGTAATTGGGCACGCTTCATCTTGGTTTGCTACGTCCTGGTACTGCAGGGATAATGAATGAGAACTGATAATCATGTTGAAATGGGTACCACGAGAATGATATTGCGTAGGTACCGTGTGAAATTCGCATGTGGAAGTCAAAAGGCTACCAAATAAATTGAACGGCTTTTCACGTTTTTTTTCATCAAAAAAAGTGTTTTGCAGGTCTACACCTCCAAATTTTGCAGCTATCTCGAAATATCGCCAGGTGCCGCTCCTTGCTATGAAATGAAAGTGTACCTTGTTTCACTATTATCTTAGCGTTATCTTGGCAACTCCGCCCTCTTCTTCTTGTTACCTTCAAGTTTTGGAACACATTACAGCCGTCGCAAGAACTTTCCCTCTGGATGCTGCGTCCATTTCGAAGCAATAGGAGTGTGCATTATTCCATGAGTGGCCTCAAGAATTATTTGCCCGGGGCCCAGGCCTCGGACACCATTTATCAAGGGGGCTGCGAAGACCGATGGCCTTGTAAGACGTGCTTTCGATTGATGCTCCAAAGATTTCAGATCCTATTTTATTTCGTATTTTCCATTCTCATTTTCTCAGTCGAAAGACTACTGGCGAGTAGTGCGACGAAGAATTGTTTTTGTTCAACACGACGGATACTTTAATATTTGATTCTAGCTCTCGAATTACGTATTTTTAGTTGAATGGTTGGAGCCTAGTGTTGTAGACCCTCCTGTTCACTCCTTGAAAAAATGTTCCTATCGACAGCTCATAAATTCTCTTAGGCTCCTATCGATTTATTTAAAACTCTTCAACATGAAGTCCTATGTATAATGTCAACTGCACTGATCTGACGGCTGGGAAGCCTAAGAATATTATCAGTCATTTCATTTCAAACATTAGTCATTTTAAACATGGATTGCATGGTTGTGAGACACGTTCGCTTGAAATAAACTTCACAAATATTTTCTGGTCTGGTGTTGTCGCAAGAATGTGTCTAGCATGTACGTCAATTTCATACAGACCTTACATATGTCAAGTAAATGACAAATTTGATTTCTAAGTCAATCATAAATTTAGTTTCTTGGACTCATTCGCACCGCATAGGAGGAGTCACGCACGCAGAGAGGATGGCGAGTTTGGATTCAGATAGCATCGATGTTATATGTGCTAGTATGACAAGCAACGACTTACTTATCCACTAAATTAATATTAACGATTCAGCAAATATTCTTCTTAAGACTGCGTTTCAGAAGCTAGAATTTCTAGAGTATAAAACATGAGGTCCTTTATGAGCTTAACTCTTTTTAATGTACGTGTAATATCAGAGGGCAATCATTCATTTATGAGAGAAAATATACCGTTATGTATGAACTTTTATGAGCGCTAATCTTTTAAAGGTAAATGCTAATGTCAGAGTTTAGAATGCTATTATTCGCAATCTTTTCAATTGTTTTTTTTCCAATACGCAATGGTTACATTTTATTCATTATCTGTACCGGAAAATGCTTAACAATTTTCCAAGTAAATTAGTATATTACAAATTTTTTACTAGAGTTAAAAATTTTCTGCATGAAATCATCAAACCTGCAGCTTCATTTCTCTCAACGCACCTCACCACAGACGAGGTTATTTGATCCATGAAAGATGTGCAACACAAGAAACATGGAAAATATTGCGATAACAGAACGTCAAAATGGATCGTCCTTTACAACTTCCAAAAGGTTCAACTTATCTCGATGAGTTTGTCTGGCCTGCTTGCGAGCTTGTTGCAGCATTCTCTTGTTATTGCGCTTAGGATCAGCTTGCCGTTCAAAATCTTCTAACTAAACACGAAAGGTCGTTCAGGATTTTTAAAATCATTTAATTTGAAGATAAATATTTTCACTTGAAAATGTACGGATAGAAATCGTTAATTCGCTGTCAAAAAGATCGACTTTGTATTCGTACATTGGTTTGGTGGTCATCCTTGGCCTATGCACACATTAATTAAGACACTGAAAAGATTAGCTCGTCAGTTGTTCGTAAAATGAACTTTGAACTCAAGACCTAATGACTGCGTCATCACCTTGTCCCAAAGGAATAGCATTGATGAGAAGGAATATGAATCCATATATATGATGCTTTTCTAGGGAATTATCACAAAAATTCTCAATGATATAAAAAATCTGCAAGCAAAAGAAATGTCGTGGAGCAGAAAGGTAGTGAAAATAAGTCATGCAAAATTTGAAAGGTATGAAGCAAGAAACTGTAGCTTGTTTTTCCATTACCGATAGAATAAAAAGCATGAAGCAAGCCAGAAGAGCATTTTACTGTCTTCATTTGTGCAAGACTAGGAGTTCAGAGGGCACTACTGTACGTGATGAGCGTAAACATTTGCATGCAATGTGGTGTTCGTGCATGAGAAACTCTGCTCTTTCTTTCCTTATAACAACAGCAACGCAAGAAAGATTGCTCTTTTGCTATTTTTAGGTTTCAATTGTGAGTAATTTTTTTCTCGTATTCATATTACTATTAATATCCTATTTTTAAAGCGATATGAGAGTCGGGTGCAAAAGATATACTTATACTTAATATTCTCCTAAAATGTTTCTTGCATCTGTCATCAAATTCTCGTTCATACGAAGCACAAAATTTTCGACGTTTGATTTAGTAATTTCTTCGACGCTTATGAAAAATTGAATGTTACTTTAAGCTAGTTAACTCACTTTCGCCAAATTATTTCCCCCCAGGCTGACCTTCGAATGACGCATTTAAATTTCGTCATCGTATTTTTACACTGATGGCTCTCAGGATGACTTCGTTTCGTATTTACCCAGCGAATTTTTCATTAAGTCGCAGTCTCCTGGCAATTCTAATTCCAGTTCTGGTTTCCATCGCTGCGTTTTCATTCTTTTTTGCTAATTAGAAACTATGGGAAAGAGATAAAAGAGTAAAAATGTATTTTTCAAGTAGTTTTCGTTTTCCAGTGTTAATAGGATTTTTTCCTTCGAAGAAGTTCTGCCAACAGGCGTGTTGTCGTATTATGTGTATTGCTCTACGAAGATATTGTAATATTACACTTTGTTTGTTATTTTGTGAAGTTGTGCGTATTGTGCATCGCAATATTCGAGTCCCACCCTCCGAACATTTTACGTTGGAGTTACTGCGCATGCTCGTCGCACTCATCGAATGAGTTACTTAACGGTTCATCTGTTCATTAAGGAGTACGAGAGCTTTTTCAAGACGTTCCTGCTATGAAGACATATGCATGGATTGCTTTAATATGTTAGAACTCTTTTTTCAGCTAGCTATGAATCTCGGCATCTGGAATCGGAGTACATTTATGAATTCCTGCTTTCTCTTGGTAAGATTTATGTATTTATTTCAACCTGAGAGAGCAAAGACAAGATTTGAGTGTATACATATCTCAGCAAGTCGAGGGTCAATGATTTCTTGCATAACTTTCAACACTTGCCTTTCCTTACGATCAGTATTTTAGTCATCAACAGCTTTGAATTGAACTGTTCTTTCCTCACATTGCTCTCAGTTCTTAGTTGAGAATGAGTCTAAGAACAAACTTCCAGTTAAATGTTTATAATCATTTTTCTTCATGACTCCATGATTCTGCGCAGAGCTTTTCGGTATCTGGAGTGCCTGAAATTAAAAGGCTGTCTAACACTTCTGAAAAACGACGCATGACTCATCCTCTTTAGTCGCTCTCATCGCATTTAAAGCGTCTCCCCTTCCTCGGATTATCCTTTTTGCTCATCTCCTTCCTTTATCCCATTGCAATCTCTCTCCCTCACTCCCTCTATGACTCATTTTTATCGGATATTGCATTCTCCCCAATTAGTGCGACTCTTTCACCCCGCTTTTAAGGACATATTTTTTATCTTACGCAGAACCGTTCAATTACTTCTCTGAGAATCTGAAAAACAGACTCCTTCATTGCAAGCGCTGTTTGAGCCTGACATTTCAAAATGTGTGTCATTATCTACTCAAAGATTTAACTCACTTTGTACAGAGTTTTTTTGTGTTCATGAAATAATTCAAAGCAAAAAACGGATGCTGCTTGTTCTTAGATTTTAAGGTTTCATCGAGGTTTAATGATTTATGAACAGAGGACGTTCACTATTATTAAAGTTCCGTGCAATTTAGAGAAAGTAAATTGCAACACAAGAAACATCATCTGCTTTGTACGTGGAAGAATCTCATACTTCATAAATACTTCGCTTAAAGGTTTGTTTATAAGCAGCTTCACATACTCCGATAAAATTTCAAATTCTGAACCCTTCCCTTTCTGAAGTCTCTAGTCGCATACACTGAAGAAGGCACTTCAAAAGAACATAAATTTTTCTCTCGTTTCATTCATTTGCCAACGCAATTATTCTTCTTGACTTGTCAAATCATAATTTCAGTTTATCGAGAACCGCTTGCCCCTCGTCTCTGGGTGCATGAACTGACGAGGGCACTCCGCCTTGGCTCCCGCCATGACTTCCCTTGAAGCCGCTCATTAGCGATCACCAGCAAAAATAGGATCTGCTGAGCAATCGTGATATTGCAAGGGACCCTCGCCATGCACAGAAGAAAGGACCAAAGTATTCATGAGACGACTAAAAATCTTCGAGAGCAAATCATTACTGAAGGGATGCGCCATTGATGACACTAATTAGCAGCGCCATGGCCACAGGGAACGCCGCGCATGGCAACTCGAGGGTTGCCCCTACAACGGCACGAAATGATGCCAAAATCTGAGGAACGATGGAGAAGCTTCAAAGCGCTGGACAAATTTCGCACAGGGTATAACATGGAATGAAAATAGAGCGAAAGGTTTTATTGTTAGAAATTCGTCCAATTATTACTTGGAAGACCTTACGTGTAAATCATCTGACAAACACGCTTACTATGTATTTCGTCTTGTATGTTGAAAGAATGTGAACTCGTTAGCTGCCAGCAAAAATATACTTCTTTCGCAAAAAGTAAAAAAGTCTCTGTGAGGAGTGCGTTTTTTGAAAATCTTATATTAGGTATAAAGCGTCGAAAATATCATTTTTCGAGTCGCTGGAAATGTTACCGCTTGACCCTGTTTTTACCAGTTGGCAATCACGGCACAACAGCGCTCTTTTTTATCTCTGCACGATGCGCAAAGTACAAGGGATATTGGCACCGTCGTTAAACCAAATTTGAATACATGTTTGGAAATTCAAATTTAAACAAGGCAGTTGTTAACAATTTTGTTTAAAAATATAGATAAAAATCTTCACAAGTGCTGTTTGCTATTGACTTAATTCTTTGATCGCTATTGCTCGAGCTCACAGACATTAGGCATCCAAGTCGATTCGCAAGTGTTAAACAACCGTAAAAAGAAGCAGATCAAAAATTGTGACGTAAATGAAGTCGACCAGAATACCATTGATTCGCGTAAGAAATTTCTTTGAGGGGGATCGGTGGCCCAAAGGCGAAATAGAGAGGAAAATTAGGAAAAATTGCATCTAAGCCCTGATGCAAGTTTTTGAACGTGTGCGGGTGACCATTCTTCTTGACCAACTCAACTGACTCAGCAGCGCTAAGTCAATAAGATATACTGCTATGCTCGCAAAGACAATAAGATATACTGCTATGCTCGAAAAGTCAATAAGATATACTGCTATGCTCGCTAAGTCAATAAGATATACTGCTATGCTTGCAAAGTCTATAAGATATACTGCTACGCTTGCAAAGTCAATAAGATATACTGCTACGCTCGCAAAGTCAATAAGATATACTGCTATGTTCGCAAAAACGAGCAGCCCTCAAAGTCGAGTAAAGGTTTTGTGTAGAGCTCTTCTGAGATTTTTTCTTTATTGAAGCCCCCACCTGCAACCAAATCGTAAGAACGCAATTATATTGCTTTAAAAAATGCTTTATTTCTTCTGAGATTGCATGATAGGAAATGGGGCTCGTGAGACGCACATCACACGGTTGAATATGATGTCAGCTGACGCTTGATCAGATACCACGGCTGTTAATTGTAATTTTCAGGAATGGCTACAGCCGTAATGGCAATCATGTTAAGTGAAATTTAAGGTATGCATCATGCCTTATCCCACTCTCTTACGTATCGTATACCCGATAAGAACTGCACGTACTCTTTGGGATCCGTTATTGTTACTTTCGGCCTACTGTCGGTATGAATTATTTGTAATTATGTGCTGAAGGAATACATAGAATTGTACATACATGCGTTATTCTAATACTATTGTCTATTTTATGGACTTGGAATTTCATCGTGTGTTGTTTTAGCTACATCCCACTCAAGGTCAACAGTAGCTATAAGGGAGAAGAAATGGAATAACATTGTCTTAAATTATCATGCATTATATTTCAAAACTTCCGTTTTCTGCTACAACTTTCACATTATCACTACCTCCAATTCAAACAAGATCACTTTAGACTTCATTATTATTTCATAGCTGGTAACACTGGCTGAAGTAACCGATCGTAAAATGATATTATGTTGAACGCTATTCCTATGTTACTGTTAACTCTATGTTTATCATAGAAGATATATTCTATTTTTCCTATCAACATGTCTCGCAATTCTGATCGAAAATACCCGAGCTTTTGAATTTAAACATATGAATAAAATCTCTCGGTGAAGGCTTGACAGGAAATGTTTTATTAATGGTAATCAAACTCTCATGGCTAGTGAATGAATGCGAATGACGTACACAAGTACAAGCCACTATAGGTCAGCTGTTGAATGCTGTTGGTCTGAAGACACTTACTGCTCGTCCTGGTATGAGTATCGGTACAACTTTCTTGTAGTCTGATCATCCTGAGCTTTTACTCCAGAAGCTCATCCATTTCAATCAATGATTTCAACGTACTCTCTCTTTCATGATAAGAAAAATATATAGGAGAATATAGTAGCTATTTTATGCATGATTTAAGTTGTTATTTGACTCATAAACGCCCTCTACTTTCATTCTTTAAAAATAGATTAGTTCTTTAACATTTGCTTCAAATTCTAAAATAGAGTAGAATTTGATTTCTGATGAACTCAATGCATAAAAATTTGCCTACAAAAATATCACATTCTAAAGCTCGCTATTGAATTTCGCATCATCATGATTGTTTACATAATTTCCAGCGTTTCAATATTGTTAACAAAATTTACAAAACCAAAAACTACCAGTCACTGACAGCTTTGGGACAAAATTATAACACTTTGAATCATTTACCTAAGAGTATTAATTCATCGAATAAAAACGCATTAGAAAATACATCAATTCCTGGATTTGGCTGAGCACGCATTGAAATAGCGCCAATTAATATCCATTGAAGACTTCAACTCAGAAGAGGGCCAAAAAAGGAGCCTTCGCGAGCCGGAAGAGGTCTGAAAGAGACACAATAAAATATGTATTGGTCATCCGACAGATAGATCACGGTGGCAGGGGTGAAGACCCGGATAAAAATGTTAAAGAATCCATCCCTCAGAGGCCAGAGGAGGATGCTATTGACGGTCCAGGCCATTTACGAGATTTACATTCTCATCTAAATCTTCACGCCGCTTCTGAGTAATGTTCTGAGCAGCCGCATGACTCCCTGTACTCGCAGGTTGCAATATTTTCGAACTGTGATGTACGTGCAAAAAGAACGCTCACTTCATAAAGTGTTACTTCGCTTGCGGAATATATTGGGATGCGCTTCAAAATGTTTACTAATTTCGATTTTATAGGTTTTGCGCGGTTGATAACTCAAATGACCGGAAAATGAACGCCATTCAAATTCGAGCCTGTATGTTCGACAGAACTCATGAACACGGTGAATGAAAGGTCAAAAATTCACTCCAAGAACACCGTTGCATAGAAGTCTTGATGGGAAACAAGCACTGCTGACATTCATAGTGACACAGAAAACCTTTCCACACTCTCAAAAGTACGGCAGACACCGACGTCGCAGCGTGCAAGTCTTTGGCTTTGACAGCCATCGTTCAGGACGGTCTGGAGGGCGCTAAACGACCGTCATTGTTCGGACAGGAACCTCGCAAGGTCCGAGATCGCAGGCGACATTAAATTTAGCATAATATTTCGTGCATTACGGGAGTTTTTCACGGCAAAGTGCCTCGGTGACAGCGGGCGATCGCAGCCAGATTTGTGACTACCGGGAGGCCGTCGGCCGTTTCACGACCGGACCCTTTTTGAAACCAGCAAAAAACTTTCACAAGGTCTTTTCAAAGGCAACCTTTAGATGACCCTCTCCGTGGCAGTGGAAGAAACTTTGCAGGCAATTGCAGGAAGTTCCGAACATCGAGAGAAAAATTGTCCGCTTCCGATGGTGCCTTTGAATCGCGTCTCCATTTACAAGGCAAAATAGACGGACAGCAAAATTTTCTGTTGGATTCAGCATTTTCGGGCACGCAAAATTAGTTTGTCCGGCATTGGATTTATGTAAATGAGGGGAAGAGTTATCGTTGATTTTAGGTCGAAATCTTGGGTTAGGGTGAAACACGTTTTCTGCATATTCTACATGATACACCTATTTATACGTCACTGGCATTTAGAGGCATAACCCGTATGTTGGACGTTTGTAAAGCATTCTACCGTTTGAAGAATATCGCGATATTCACTCAAAATAACTTCTTGTGATCTGTGAGATTATAACACTTGACCATTAAAAAAAATGCCTGATAGGGTTTTTAGCACATAATCCCCACGCGCTGCTGCACCTATCCCACACATGCATCACGAACATGAGCTGTGCTTTGGTATGCTTAAGTAACATGAACATGAGCTATGCTTAAGTATGTGGTAAGTATGCTTCAATTGTCGTAGCGGTGAATGGCCTTATGCTTTTATTTGGAAGCAAGGTATATGGATATTCATCTGGCGTAATGTCTATTGTAAAATATTTAAGCTTTTTATAATACCTGTGCGTTCTTTTAGAAGCAGCTTACAGAAATTTTTTTATGCATGACTGTCAGAAAAATTATTCTACTTTGTTCATAAGTAGTACCAGCCAAAAAAACTGTAGTTTTTCATTTGCTTGATCTTGATCTTGCCCTGAATTTATTTCATTTCGACGAGTTTTCTTCAAATCAGAAGTTTCATGTTGAGGCCGTTTGGTACCAATTAATGAAACTGAAAAAATCTGCCAGGAGAATATTAGAAATTATTGTGTTTTAAAAGTTTTTTGTTTCCCTTTAGTCCCTCGTAGAAATTAGTTTCTCAACTTCATTAAACTAAATAACTTCGAAATTTCTAATTTAGATCGAGGTTATATTGCTATTTCCCATTATCATAGCGTGATTTTCGCAACTAATGATTGTTTTTTACATTGCATCAAATTTATAAGTAAAAAATTTTACCTTCCTCTCTTAACCCTTGTGCACTCATGGGAATTTGAAAATTCAGTAGAAATCGTTTCGCAGCCAATTCGGTCACCGTCGTATACCTTTTCCCGTGACGCAGCTGTCGCTTTGCAGGCTTCCAAAGCTAAGCACAGAGACGACTCGTGCCTGACCTGCTAAGCACAGAGATGAGCTCCAACGGAGGCTCCCAACACAAGGGACGCTCAAAAAGTTCTCTTGCAGATCATGAAATTTATTCTGGAATTTCCAGCAGCCACAGCAATTCTACAACGACGGAATTTACGCAGGTTACAAAAGCGTGGAAATAATAACGGCTCTTATGTAGATAAATCCCAATGTCGTTTCGAAAAACAAGCTTCTTAGAAGATTTGTCCGAGAATTTCATTTGTCTGAGAACTTCTTGACTGTCCCTCGTGTAAGGACACGTGATGGGGGAAATTGTCCCTAATAACGAAGTGCGTCAAAGGCCTCTCTCTGTAAAGGTCGCACGAGTCCGGTCGTAGGGAGGGGGAGGTAGAATTAAAGTGAGCTAATTTGCTCTCCTGTGAGGTATTCGATCATTTCGACATATGCTTACAGCCCCTGACTAAAAAAATTAGTTTTTTCATCCATAATCAACATTTTTCACTTTCTGGCACAGGGAAAATTAAAAAAAAGCTTCAGCAAACGCGTTCGAATTGAGTATCATTTTTCAATCTTCTGCAACAAAGTGCAGCAGTAAAGCTATCATTTTTTGGTATTCCACCTGTTGCTTCAGACGAGGATGAAATGAAATGAAGTATATCGATGGTTTCCAGCTGGTCAGTCTTTTTTGTGTGTTCGCTGTAGCCGTTGATCCATGCATGTTCAATCAGGGCACCTCATTTGAAATGCGTGTGGGAAAAGCCGGCCTTGATTCTAACGAATCTAACCTGTGAAAAATTCAGCATGAGATCTGGTGGACGCACGTGCCGTGAAATGACGAAATTGGATGAAAAGATCTAGATTTCGCATGGGGCGTGTGCACAGTTCGCATGGGGCGTGTGCACAGTTCGCATGGGGCGTGTGCATGGCGAACTGTGGCCGTAAGTCAAGAGCGACTGGTCTCACGAGGCGCAGATGCGTCGCCAGTGCGTCCAGATTATTGGGAAAGTCAGTTTAGAGACGCTAAATTTAAACAGATTTTTTGTTAACTAAGTAGAACATCTTCACTGAGAGTAATTTACTCAAGTATCAGAACTGCTTTTGATCTATAGAGCCATCCAGGAGTTTTATTTGCAGTAAAGCGATTTTTCAAATAGTCAATAATTGCACAGCCTATATATTACATCAGATTATTACTCTGAATAAATAGGTCTATCTTCTTATCTTGTTTTCTTTTTCTTAGCAGCTATAGGAAAGTACGAGGTTTATTCGTTTTATTTTCTTTATTCGTGTTACTTTTCTTGTATTTTTTTATTTAGTTGAATAGTTAGTTTTCTTTGCATTTTATGTCACCCGCCCAGGTCAATTAGCCTTAAATTTTGGTAAGAGTTAAGGTAATCTTATTAGAAAATTCAATGGAAAGTGTAAACTGAAGACTGTGTATTGTAAAATTTATGTTTTGTGCTACATCCATAAGTACATCATTTGATTTTATTTTAGCATGATGACGGTCACACCCATGAACAGCAGATTGTACCGTGAATTCTGAACTTCAACATTAAACGGCACTTTTCTGTTCGATACCAATGAGCGTAAACTTTTGAATTCGTACAAATCCTTCACATTTGGCCCAATACAAGTACATCAACCCCAGATGGAGCACCTTACACCAGCGAGACGGCAGTCCTAGGTGCCAGAGTGCCTTGTTTGTTAGAAGCAG
Organism: Orchestia grillus; assembly: GCA_014899125.1. Lineage (NCBI taxonomy): Eukaryota > Metazoa > Arthropoda > Malacostraca > Amphipoda > Talitridae > Orchestia > Orchestia grillus. The sequence continues at coordinate 62,292 of VOMN01008588.1, forward strand.
ACATTTATTCGCTGGCTCGTAGACGCAGAGAGCGAAGATCTCTCAACATCAAAGCCCAGGTCACTCAATAAATATTGATGCAGGATTTTCTGCTTGTCCGATCCCACGCCAAAAATTGGCCCAAGTCGACCCAAAGAAAATAACGACAAGATTATTTTCTCTTTCATGTCGAGTGCCTATTAGGGGACCGTACACAGCATCTTGATATTTGTCGAGAGGCTGTCTTCAATGCCGGGTAATTCCGAGCGCAAGCGGCGCACGGGAGCTCGGCAGACCTGCGCTCGGCTCTTTACAAACTCGTCGTCCCGTTTTAATTGAAGAAGAAACTCTATGCAATAATGTCCCATGAATTACCGAGTTTATTTCTTTCCTAAACAGTGTCCTTGACTGATGGATGGACGGATAACCGCTTTGTATGCGTAGCTCTTTTCCAAAATAATCCATTTCCCAGCTTCCAGTCTTGAAACTCGGCAAACTTCAAAGAAAATATGAAATGGGTTTCAAATTCACCCAATAACTTCCTGGATTATGCAGAAAATAATTAAATTGAGGCTTCTCTGCTCCTTTCTATGCTCTGTTTCATTCATACCTGGAGAACTAGAGCCGATTGAATAACTTCATCTTTAATTTTAAAAATGCTCAAAAAGTTACTGAGTTAGGCTTAGTTTCTTAGTGCTACCGAAAACTCGTGAGAGAAATAATGAACTGTTGATTTTTACAAGTAACGCCGCAAACTGAGAGGACTGCGCATACTTGAGCCGCTCTGTCTTACCATAATTCCTAAATCCAGGACAGTAGTTGGACACACCGCAAATTAATAACTCGCACCAATCACCTTTTCCAATCCTCGTACCCGGGTGCAGACATCCCGTGATGGCTTACGTTGCCATGCTCCTCGCATTTCACTTGGGGCATTTTTGGGGACAGAAGAGAAAACATATGATTTCCAACGTACGTTCACCAACGCATAAATCTTGTCAGCTCTTCAGCTCTTCAAATTTTCATTAAATGTATTCGTAACGGTGGAACTGATCACCGCATTATGCCTCGGCATTATCTTTGATTACATAAAAGGCTGTTGAATTTTATTGCTTGACTAAAGCATGCGCAGCAGCCGCGAAAACTTCCTTTTTGAAATTTCGAAAGCATGCGCTCTGCCTTGCGTCGTACGCGTGCGTGTGCGAGTATTTGGGCTATTTTAATAAACACGGAGAGTTTGCCGGGGCTTATCACAGCTGAACTGTCCATGGAATAAATTGCTACAACTCTAAAGTGAGTCAAGAACGCGCAAGTTTTGAGGAGCATTGAACAGTTCATCGAGCTGCTCCGAAGTGGCATGGTAACTTTTGATTCGATGAAAGATTGAACAACGCTTAACACTCTGACCGCGACGTGCGCCATATATGATACACGCGATCATCTAAGCTAACCTAACCAAAGCAGTAAAATATATGGATGCAAATTTTTAGGTTTCCATGAAAGTTGTGTTCATTGCTTATATATGCTAGTTTAGATTAGAATGAAAATTAATAGGATAGCCAAATTTGTTGAAATAAAATCCTATATTTTTAAATTCATTAAGGAGATATTTGTCGACGTGAAATTTTTCTTGTACGGAGAATTGCAGTCAGAGTATTTAAACTAAGCAACATCCATCCAAACAGCAAAATTTTATTTGTACAATTTGTATTCATTGAATTAGTGACATGAACAAATCCTGAAGGGAATAGGAACAAATTAAATTAGCACCCGGATTCGTTACCGCAAATTATCTTTCTGAAGATTTTCATGATGTACGAGTGCTTCTCCAATGTCATTTTACAGCCTTCGGGAATGCAATAAAGGCATCAAGACTGCACGAATGCAATTATTTTAACAACCATCTGTCCGAGAGCATGAAGAGCCGAGCAATAAAATAGTCATCGCGCTCTCCAGCTCTAATTTATTGCGGCCTCCTCGAGCTGTGCGAAGAGCGAGTTTATATATCGGAGAAATTTAAGACAATGCGAGATGACTTATCCTCGACGCCTCCCCTCACGCCAGGAAGTCGTATTTTGAGTCTGCCTCTTGATGGATTAGATCGTATTTCATCAGTTGTACTCTCTGGGAGAACTTTCAAAATGCTCCTCATGCTCAAGCTTGGATTTTTTATACACCGTAGAACAGTGTTTGGTGTTTTCCATCGAGACGTGTGATTGTATTTCAAAAATAAATAGACTTCAGGAGTATTTCGCAAAAAATTGAGTTGATCCTAAGTTGAAGGCAAGCAATGACTGAGTCAAATATGTAGTAAAACTGTTAAGAATAAGCATTATCGTCATACGTACTGGATTGCTTTTGTGAAGCTTTTAATTGATCATTATTCTTTTTCTTCAATAAATTATCAGTAGCATGAGATGAAATCAAATGCTGTTAGAGTTAGTGCTTACGCCATTTTTTTAGCAAAACTCTTCCTTTTGATTACATTTATCTTACTTCCACTGATGAGTACACAGTGACTACATAACCGGGCACAAGCACCACAGAGACGGCAAAAAAGGATTCCGCTAAAACCAGAACAAAGAGGTACTTCCTCAAATGTTCTGACACGGAGATCCTTCGACGATATACTAAAGAGGCTGTACCAGCATGCCCCGCTCTACGAAAATTGTAAATGAGAGAAACTTGTTTTAGGATGTAAAAAATGAGGGTCATTCATGTTTTTACAAAGAATTGCATGAAAATTTGAGCAAGGGAAAAGTTTGTCAGCGACGTCTAAGAATGTTGCATGAAATCATGATCACCACAAGCTCATTGTACGCATCACGCCGAGCTGCTCTTCAAGTTGGGGCACTGCATTGCCTTGAGAAAAAGATGCCCTAACCTAACCTAACCTATAATATGTTTCTGGATGAAGGTCTGCTCGTATTTCACAATGGTGTGATCTAAAAATTCTAAAAGCTTGTGGCAGAGCAGGTGTCTAAATTTTTGCCTTAAACTTCGTTACAACTAACTAATTCTCAACCTGTATAACGCGAAAATTCAATTTATCCCTACAACCACACCTTCAGGGGCTCATCCCTACAACCATACCTTCACGAGCTCATCCCTACAACCATACCTTCACGGGCTCATCCCTACAACCACACCTTCACGGGCTCATCCCTTCAACCCCACCTTCACGAGCTGATTCGTCCATAACACGACAACGATCAGAACACCGGCGGCACGCTCTGTCTTGACCAGGTGACGTCGTTTCACCCACGTCCAGCATAGAGGGTAACCTTTTCTAATTTTCTGACACTCCGTTTTCGGTTTTAGGATTTTCCTCACGTGTTCCCTTTGACGCTGCTCCGCCATGACGTCTTCAATAGAATGCTGGAGCTACCAGGGTCAAAGGTAGAGCCAAAGTTTACCCTAGAGTCCCTTCAAGGTCGATTAATCAGTCAATCAATTTTTCAGCGGACGCAAATATTTATTTAGACCATTGACCTCTTCTGATGGGATTTCTGGCGCATGGGTTCCCAGGTATGTGTTTATACCCTGGCCCTAACACTGCTGTGGCTAAGATTTATGTATTTTTAATTAGAATTCACTAAAATATCACTCGGAAACGGCCTCTAGGCTTGGACATCGACAAACAATGAGACCCTTGCTATTTACTGACGGATTTCAATAGATTTTTTAATACTGGCCAAGGTTATTTCAGAAATAACATTATCCTACAAAACTTCTTATTCTTATAAAACTTAGAAAAATATTCCTTCCTGTTTAGAAAAACAGAAAGATTTTTTTGCTTTTGTAAGTAGGATACGGCTTTCATGATGATAGATCTCGTGTTTCTAAATTTCATCCCTGATAGCGAGTAGAGTTTAACTGCTCAAACGCTCGGGACGAATAAATTTCAACTCAGAAGTTCATGAAAACTACCCGTTTCATTATGGAAACTGAGTATAATATATTTCGATTAATTCTTGTATGTGAAGATACTCTCAATATTTATTATGTTCAGACATCGTTCCCGTTGTCGCTGACATCAACGCGAAGCTTGAGTCATTATTGCGAAACATGCAAAAATTTGGTCATCGAATGATGATTCTGTATAACAACAGCCTTGCAGCCAATGCAAAGCTGTTGTATGGAGACTTGACACGTTCATTTGTTTGACCATGTTTTATAACAGGAAATGTCAACTGGAATAATGAATCAATATTACAATTCCGAAGGTAGAAAATTTATTTATTTTCATTCTTACAACGCAACCAAAGACAAAACATCGCTGCCGTTACCATACACTCCCTTCAGATGGTCTCGATTAACTGCAACCGGCAGTTCATCGAGAGCACTGAGTCTAAATCGACTTTAATCACGGATTCTACAATCAAAATTCAATAAAAAATTATGTTTTGCATGGCATTATAGATGAAAACATTTCAAATCGCAGATATTGGCACAAATACTCAATTTTAATTAATTAATTGACTTAATTTACTATAAATTTGATCCAATTCTTTGGTGAAGCTTTAAATTTATTACCTGGTTGTTTTTGTGCAATTTCGAAAAGACCCTTGAGTCCTTTTTATTCTTTATTTTGATATGTCAGGTGTTGTTTTGTAGGTAGCTCTTTTGCCTAAATGAAAAAAAATGAATTGTCCAAAAATAGGATGAAGTAAAAGGGCAAAAATCCTTGTTTCGAGGTAATCTATCTTATTTATACCCTGGATGTATTTATTTTTTAGTGCCACCATTTTAAGGAATTTTGAGAAAATTCTCGTAACCACATTCTCGGATAGGCATTCCTAATCAGTAAAACGGTGACAGAGAACGCAACCCGTATCAGTGGTACTGAAAATAACATAATTTCACATGAGATTTACTGTAAATTCGAGAACATCTTTAGGAATTAGCATCATTTGTCCCATCATTTCTCACAGGGCGCTTGCCCTGGCGTACGTATGCATGGATAAACTTTTAGTCGCGTGTTTGTCTACTTTTATACATTATCATTGAAGGGCCAGTTCGCTTCAGTAAAAAAACTATCAATTTTCCTTAGGAATAAGCATCTTCAGGGTGTCCCAAAAGTAACGGACCCTTGCGTTGATGAGTAAATAGGATACCAAATAGTAAAGCGTGCTATTAATGTGTGGCATCCAAATTAAAAGGGTCAATTACTTCTGCGCCTTACTATTTAGTAACCTATTGTATAAAAAGTCGAAAAATTAGGCGTTCATTCTATATATGTGAGCATGTAGTATCAGGCTACATTGTGAGCTACACTGTACCCAATGCC